>MU151241.1:0-51709 GCA_015584085.1 Macrolepiota fuliginosa MF-IS2
TTACATAGTAACTAGCTATAGTATTTAAGAGAACACATAAGTCCATGATAAAGTCATGTACATACAGGTTAACAACAAGCAGTAAGCTATTAATACATACAATGTATTGTAACTGTCTGTTTGTCCTAACAAGGGTAATCAAGCAAGGACCAAGATGATGCTATAGATAGTCAAGGGGAAGTGGAAACATTGGATCTGGTTTATATATAGAAGTCTGGAGAGACAAGAAGTGAGTTGAGAGTCCAACTAGATAGGGGATGAAGAGTAGATGAGGAGGATACTGGTGAAATCATGTATATTCATAACAGCTACCCTATAAGGGAAAGGTAGAGCCCAGAACCAAGTTGATAATCAAGTGGGGATTACAATCCATACTCATGCTGTCTATATACAACAATAGAAGCCTTCTAATCTAAATATAGACTATCTAGATGGTTCTGTAAGATCAATCAATCATACACTAATAATCTGACAATCACCATGTCAGAGGGGGATGTCATATGCTATTAGAAGCACCCAGGTACACAGCTAGGATAGCTGAGGTCTAGGGTTCATGCAGGGTAGGGTAGGGGTAACAAGTTCCCCTTACATACCCCCTCTGTATGAAATAATATCACTGATTTTTTTAGTCATTGTGTCCCCTGTACAGTTGCAGACAAGTAAAGCCAGCTAATCTGATAATCTGAAAACAGTTCATGAGAATCATCTGGTATTCTGGAATGAAACTCAGATTACTGGAATAAACCTAAATCCTGTTTTTCAGGTTTTCCTATGCATTTTTAGGAACTGCCAAAATTTTTGGGAATTTTTTCATATATATGAGCAGCTAATGGGTGGTAGAAATAGTAGAAATATTCATACCTAAGAAGCAATAGCATCTAAGTGCATCATGGCACTTTAGGAGACACTGCAATGACCTTTCTGCTTGCAGACAGCCCAAGTGGCAGCCTTTCCAGTAAGCCCAACATGGTAGGCACTCATGCCCAGTGAAAAGTCCCCCATAGGATTTCTGAAAATAAGTGAACTAATCATCAATAAGTGGGAATATTGTGTTAAAACTGAGAAATACAGATAGCCATTTCAGCTCACAAGTTCCAATCTTGCAAAATCTGAAATTCTCTGACAACTCTTGCAGTGCCTCAGTCACTCAACCTAGCACTACACCAGAATTTCCATATTACATATGTAATATGTAAATAATATGGAAATATTTACAATAATGTTTAAATAATATTTCCATAACTATATATACATTATGGAAATTCTGAGGTAGTGTGGCCTAACTTGACTCCTCAGACTTAAAGTACTTAAACTCCATCTACACTACTCACATATCCTTGGCTATTTTCCTTTCTAGTCTAACAGGTGCACATACAGTGACACACACTGACAGTGCATGCATGCTCTTTTTCTTTCTCCCCCTCATCTTTTCTCCCTCTTTCTGCTGGTGACCACCACATTCCTTTCTGAGTTCCCCCCTCCTGAGTCCCACTTCTGCTTTTCTCATTATATCATATTCTTTCAATCCATGCAATGGTGTGCATCACAATGATGGTGTGAGTTTTGCTTGCTTAAAAGGTCCATCCCAGTGTACTGATATATGCATATATGCTATGCCAAAATGTGGGTTTTGGTTGTCTTTGATGGATTGGTTGCATCCAGGACTGGAGGTTTGGAAACAGTTGGCAGAATTGTTTCTACCTTAGAGATGACTGTGATGAATTTGTCAGGTATGGGAACAATGACATGAGTGATGTTGATAAATGGGTAAATGTCCTGTAATAATTGTGAAATTGCTAATTTTATGCAATTTTATACTAGCAATGGTATAAAATATTGTTTGCCACCAAGGGAGGGAAGGCTTTGCAATAAGGGTAAGTACTTAAGTTGCTGTCACCAAGTACTGTCATGTCACTAATCCAATTCCCATGCTATTGCTTAAACTGACCACTGTATGCTTTGTACATTGCTGTCAGCTCCCATGGAGTTGTTTTAACTGACTATAGCCTTAGTTTTGTACTTGTGTGAGTATTCAGTGCTATGCAACAAAATGGGGCTGATGTTGCACTATTGACTTCAGCTTGACTTCACATTGTTCTCATAGGTTTCATATGCTCTCAGGTACATGTTGAACCTTAATCAGTGAAATACTCTCAAACCACATGACTCAAGTGCTTGTCACTCATGTGATGATAGTCACTAGGTTGGACCAGATGTGATCTCATACATCAAAGTGTATTAGTAGATCTATCAGTTATGTTTTTATTATTAGATACAATTATGCTAGTCTCTGCTTGCAGTGTAGCTTTGCTCCCACATTATTGTGCATAGTCATAGTAAGGTAACAATGCAGCATTATGTAGTAATGGACAATAGCTATACACCATGGGATATTGGACTCTCTGTAGAGTATATAAACCCCCTGTATTCCACTATGCAAATCATACCTTTCTCTACTCAAGTAGTGTTCTCAAGCACAACCACTAACTAACAGCTCTAGTAAGTCACCAGTAACTTTGTGTACCCCATGCACTGGCATGCTCTGCTTTTAACAGTATGCACATAACTTACTCTTGAAAAATCTGACTTAGTCTAACATTATTAGTATTATTCATGTTTTCTCAGATTTGCATCACTCAATTGAGCCCAGTACAGATTCAAGCAGAATCAGGTGGAATAGACACACTCAGATAGAATTAGATTAATTACACTTTTTGTTCATAAATTATCACATAGTTTCAGAACCACCAATATGCAGTGAATGGTATTACATGCTTTAATATCTGAAACAATCTGAGAATCTAAGCACATATATCACAAGATTCATTCAGAATTATCAACTAATGGCTCCTATCTATTCAGAAATCCTGCATGTGACTTTTCACTGGGACTCATGAATCTCCATGACCGATTGATGAAAAAGCAGATTACATCAATGGGGCATGCATCAAAAGCCACATATGTGGCCTTCTTTACCCCATCAAAAGTGTTCTTTGGTGCTTGTTGATAGCAATACTTGCACCAGCCCCAGTACTACAATGAACAATGTATTAGAACCATGCTCAAAGAGAATGAGGAATCACCGTAGTATCTCAATTGGGTTGAGCTCACAATGGAACTTGGGCAAGAAAATACATTCATGCTCTGTGTGATGGATCATCTTCTCAAGCATTGACACTTATCTAGATCTTCTTCACTCCAGCACGGCCGGATATCACCAGAGTGAGATATATTAGATTCTTCTCTTGCCAGGCTGCTGTTGTCGTCACCAAGGCCATCCCCCTCAAGCTCGTTGGTGTCTTGGAAGGGCGTTGATTGATTGCGGAGCCCGCAGGTATTCCGCTTAACCTTCTTCTGTGGGAAGGGCATCGAAAACGCGAGGAGTGGTCAGGGACACCTGGCCAGGTGTCCCGGCACATTCTTGCTGGTTTTATTATCCAACGGCCGCTCGTTGAATTTTGACGTCCTCAAGGGATTATATTCGCTCGACCAGAAGGAGTCGATTGCGCATATTCATGTGATTTTGAACATTTATTTGGCATATTGCCAATATTTGGGCTTAAAATAATATAAATGCATTTTCCGAGCCAGTGGCTCGATGGTCTTCCGAAATAAATATTCACTGGGAAGCCCCCAACGAGATTTGTCATTTGACGCTACTCTCATTAAATTTGAAGAATATTGAAAAAGTTAGTTGGCTTTGCTTGTCCGCGACTGTATGTCCACAGCAACTTCCGTCCATATAATGACCAATCCTTATTCCAGGGTCCTACGTGGGAGAGTGAACTACCTAATCACTTCCGTAACGGCAAACGAGTTATCGTCTTTGAACCACAGCGCTGACAATTGCCATATGTGCTCGGCTCTTCTCCCCATCCCATTCATATTTTTCCATGTTGTCTAATTCGCTCACTCGGGACATGGGGTTGAAGGTCGGGCCTGTAATGCTTGGGACATTCATCAAACATTACTTTGACCGAGTAAAGACCAGGGAGTCAGCGGACCCAGATAAACTGCTCAGACAGGATGAAATATTGTACGACGAGGCGTTTAACATTATCAGGGCAAGTAATGCTTCTTATTCTCCGATTTCCGAATATCTTATAGGATGCAGTCTTTCCTCCACGAGTCGACGTTGTGAGTTCCTTCCCCCTTCAACTGCTGTAAGTTTGTTCAAACACGCGTACAAGTCATACTGTCGAGGAAATTCAAGGTCAAAGATGTTTCAAGCCAGAGCTCAGCCGCGGTCCTCATTTATATTGATCAGGGTTCTCGAACACCCAAACACCCTCGTCGCCCTGGACGCACCTTGTCCGTGTGCTCGTTCCCTTGTCGAGTTGTGCGGAAGCAGCGATGCATCTCGTCAAAGCTCTCGGAGGGGAGGACAAAGCAAGGGAGATTGTAGGAGGTGTAAAGTGGTGGCAGGTCCGAGGTATTGAAGGGTGAGTGTTTCCAATTTACTTCGTTGGTCTGGACTGAGTTCATTCCGTTCGCCCTACAAGCATCAATGGGCAATGGATAACGGCTAAAAGGGACTGGCGCGAGGCGAAGAGACGTCACAAAATGTGGCAGAGTCAAATGGCTCATTCTACGCCCACGAATCCCCAAAGCCCTGAAAACTCAGACGAGGCCGCCAGTGGCAATAATGCCGACACATATGAAAAATACATGGATGAGATGCGCTGTATACTATACATCCACGGTGGTAAGGATAAACGGAGTTGATGTTTACACAAGCTCATCCCTGTTAGGCGGCTACTATTTCGGAAGTGTAGACCAGGAAAGGTACGTGCGTAGAAACCCCGATGAGTTATGTCTGCTCACTTGTTTGTAGATACTGCATACAACGTCATGCACGCAAAATCAATGGGCGTGTTTTCGGTAAGCAGCTTCAAACTCGACTAATCGTGTCCTATTAAATCAGCGCTACTTTCAGCTATTGATTACCGCCTTGCACCCCAATACCCCTTCCCCTGTGGACTCCAAGATTGTCTTGCGGCTTGTGGGTCATTTCAGGACTGACAGGACGTTTCTGACCGATTTCTGCAGACCTTTATCTCATTCGCCCACCACCAGAAGCGGATCATTCTCCGATTAACCCGGCTCACATTGTTGTTGCAGGTGATTCTGCGGGTGGAGGGATGTCCCTCGCACTTCTGCAAGTGATTCGTGATGCCGGACTACCAATGCCGGCGGGCGGCGTGTTGATATCTCCTTGGTGTGACCTGACGCATTCTTTCCCGAGTGTACACACCAACACGGACACAGTTCGTGATTCTTTAGCCGATTCGTGTCATGAGTCATACTTATCTTCTACAGGATATTATTCCACCCACGGGGCTATCATTCCATAAACCCAGTATACTATGGCCCCCACCTCCACCTGACGTCTCTATCCGCGTCCATGCTTCATTGAGACAGAAGCTACGAGATGCCTTCAGGATGGACGGGATTTCAACTCCCGGGAAAATCCAAGAAACAATTCATAGGACGTCATTAGAAGCTCATTCGGCGTCTGAAATGCCTGTTGACGTTGGAGAAAATGTACCAGTGCCTCCTATAAATGTAAATGATCCTCAAAAGATCCATCTTGTTACAGAAGCTGGCGAAAGTCTCGCAATTGACCAACAAGTGCACTTTTATGCCCAAAATGGCCTGCTTGTGCATCCCCTCGTCAGCCCTGCCCTCGGATATCTAGGTGGTTTGCCGCCTCTATTCTTCATCGCCAGCGAAAAGGAGGTTCTTAGAGATGAGATTATCTACACGTGAGTACGAAATCTACAACTGCTATTATACCCGCGTGTTCTAACGGCGAAAAACAGTGCTCACAGAGCCGCGAATCCTTCCAAATATCCTGTGAAGGACCAAACGAAAGGTCTCTATCCTTTACTACAAGGAATAGAAGAGCGGCATCCTCAACCAACCTCGGTACACCTTCAAGTTTATGATGGTACACATATATTATTCCTACACTATTCCCCGCTGAAACTCTTATCAGGCACCTGTCATGTCTTGCCTGTTCTCTTCCTCTTCTCGACACCCGCCAAATACTGTTTTCGAGCGATGGCATCTTTCACCAAATTTGTAACAGGAATGCCTCTCAGCCCTCCTGTTTCGGCCAGTGAATCACTAATATCAAAGATGGCGAGAGCTGCTTCGTCTCCTGAGATTCAGCGCACATCATCACCGGAACCTATGGACAATCTCGACCCATCCCCGATCGGCGAGGGACAGCTGTCGTCACCCGTTAGCGAGCAGGCCTCTGAGAACAGTAGCGCCAACAATACACCTACAGTATCGAGGAAGCATTCACTACGACGCGCGCTGTCACACAGAGTCGCGAAGGCCAGTCGTGTTCTTCTCGGGCAATCGCACGACCCCATCCAGGAGGGAGCCACGGAGAGCTCTTTGAAGGAAGGTTCCACGCTCTACGATACGGGAACTTTCGGTAGAAGGAAAAGAAAATCCCATATTGTTGTGGCACCGCAGGAACGGCATGCTGGGGAGCCGTTGATTTATGAGGACATCAACGTATGGCTATATGAAGCTCATGCTTGACCCAGAAACTAACGCAAAAGCTTTATACAGGATCGTACAGCTTTCGACATGATTCGGGAACGTGTGTCCACACAGGGTGTCATTCGACCTTTGGAGCCTGAATCCGAGCTAGATGCATTCACGGTCCCAGAGGGGATCGTTGGGACAATATCCGAACTCGGGATAAAACGTTACATCAATAGCGAGGCGCACTTCCGTCAGAAGTTTTCCCAAACTTATAAAGCCATTGAGAAATCCCGCAAGAAGCATCTCGATCGGGTAGCAAAGAAAGATCGAAAACGTCTTGAAGCACTCCGAGCCTCTCAGAACAATGGTAGCAGCAGTAATGGTAGTAGTCCAAATGGAAGTCGGTTCAAAGTCCGGGAAAGTATGATCAACTCGCCAGGGTGGGGACACGCTTGGGCTTTGGATGAACTCGAGAGACCGCCGCCGAGTAGTATTGCTGCTAGGAGGGATACGGATGAGGCGCGCAAGTTGGCACAAATCGCGGATCGGGCGATTATGGAGGAGGCGGGCGAGTTCAATACGAATAGCCTGTGGTCAATCATGATGGATTTCTTAACTATTACGTCGGACCGGAATGGTGGGAATGGAAGTGGACGGAAGACGTTGACAGTTGATTCGCCTCAGGAGGCTGAAGGGGATAGGGTGCCAGAGGGAACGCCTGAGAGAGTAGGGAAGGGGAAAGGCTACAGGAAGCTTTCAGAAATCTTTTTGGGACGTTAGAATGAGGAATCTACATCTTCATAATCCCTGCTTCGAGGACCGTGGACGGATCTGAGTCCGTGGACCTCTCAACATTTTATTTTATTTATTGCATCAAATATCATGTATAAAGTAATGCTTAGAGTCTGGGTTTGGACGTAATCGTAATACCTGCATCCTGCAGCACGATTTTCGCGAGCTTGCCGATCAGAGGGAAGCCTTGCGCGTGTAAATAAGCATGCTCGGAGCTAGCTTGACGCCTTGCAAAACGTGCTGCGATGCCTTGCGAAATTATGGAGAGCTATATATCACACATGTTTTAGATCATGGTCATTCATAGCCTGGGGTGAAACACGTACGCGGAAGAGCATCCAACTACGGGCAAAGACCATTTCTCGGATGGGGTACGGCTGTTTGAGAAGTCGGCAATACTCTCGTTCGAGATCCTCTAATGGGATTGGAACGTCCTCCGTTACGTTCTTGAATGCTCGGAGCGTGAGGCTCACGCCTGGAGGGAGGTTTGCGGGATCAATCGACCATGGTTGCGTTAGGTTGGCAAAATCTGCGAACTATGTCAGGCGTCAGAGGGATGAGAATGTATATAAATGCTGGATTTACCGGGCTTCCCAGGGTGCTCAACTCCCAGTCAAGGATACCGATGACGCGGTTCTCAGTTGGATGGAATATGAGATTGTCTAGTTTATAGTCCCCATGAACGATTCGCAAGCCGAGTTTCGACTCGTTAGGGAGGTTGTTGAGATACCAATTGACAAGTTCGTCGTAGTAGGGGATGTTGCCGACTTGTTTGGCTGTGTCGACATCGACTACCGTGGCCTGGGCAGCGGATACTCGAGTGAGAGATTTGATTTGACGAGGGAAGTAGTCGGTGGAGGGACCGAAGGTGGAGAGCCCCACGCTGATGGGGTCAACAGTTGCGAGGGTGGCGAGGGCATGGATGGCTGAGAGCCAGCTGGTGGATTAGGTGGGTTAGCTGACCGGCATTACGAAGAAGTGAGAGGTTTACCATTCTCGCCTATCCTGCGGTGAGACTTCTAGCATACGAGTATCGGTGAATATACGACCCTCGAGGAATTCCATGATGTAGAATGGAGTGCCGACGACGGTGACATCTTCGCAGAGGATGATGGGTTCGGGGACGGGAACCTTGAGCTCGGGTCGTGTGGAGGGGTTCCGATTATGTTTGTGAAGAGCACTTAGGACCCGGAATTCACGTTCGACTTGGTGAGCGGTTTTGGACAGGAGTTGACCAGCGGGCTTCTTCCGGAGGACCCAGCGGGTGTTCCTTTACGCAAAATAGGATCGGTATTTCACGGATGAAAAGAACTGAAGCCGTGACTTACGTTGCGTCGGTCAGAAAATAGGTGGGGTTGGACTGGTGTGAGTACCATATGATTAGAGGCAGGGTAGAAACTACCACCGAAATTCATACCTGACCGAACTATCAACTGGGAAGTTAGTTAGTCACCACATGAGAAAGGATATCGTCTGACTTTAAACTGTTTTACATCGACCGGTGTCTGGATGCTAGGAGTGTTGCTTGTGAGGTATGCGTTCAGGTTATCCACATTAATGGAAGCGCGAACTTCGCCATATTCACCGCCAATTTTCTTGTTGGAAGCACTGTCAGACATGAGGCAGAGGCTACACGACACAGGAGAACGCGACCGACGGGGGTGGGCGGCAAGGGCTAAATTTCACGAGCCCATTAAGAAGCGCTTTTGCCAGTGGGTAGGTAGATGTGAATTACCGGCCGGGTATATTTTGGCCGGTGCCACGGGGTATCTGGGCTTCGGTATTTCAACTCGCGTGTCTCCCCAAGCACTATTTCTGCACAACAAGCACACAAAGAGCTGGCGTCATGACGCAGAGGATGTACTTGAGATTTGAATATTTGAATTTGGACTTTACGTTGGCACGTCAACAGCGGGCAAGAACGGATTCAAGTATCGGCGCCCCTGTCTTTGATCAGTCTTTTGTGGGAAAGTGGAATGAGTCTTTCGGAGCTTGAGACGCGGCCCTCCGGAGGATGCGTGGCACAATATCAATTGATTGTTCGGTTGTTTGAGCCCCTCCTGCGCCAAAAACGTACAGAAAATTTACAATAAAATGGTCCGTGGGCCTACGAACCTGTCCCGTTGACGTGGTCAGTGCAGGGTCATAAGAATGTTACGATGAAAGCAGAAAATTTACAGAGCTACACATCACGTGGAAGGTTCTGGAGACTTCGGGTAATCCCGCAAAGCGAGACCCAGCGCGTATGTAATCCGCGCTTCAAAATTTCAAACCAGTCATCTCTTCTTTCTTCACCTTTACTACCATGTTCACTGCTGCTCGTTCTCTTCGCTCTGCTGTTGCACGGTCTGGCCATTATGCAGTGCGTTCTGCTCGTCAACGTCTTCACCGCGCGCTGCTAACTTGTTTATAGGGCCTTCCCCGCTCCATGATCGCGAGGAACCTCAACTCAAAAGTGAACGGTGCGTATGCGTTTTTACTACATTGGTAAATGCTCATGTCTCCACAGGTCCTGTAATTGGTATCGACTTGGGGACAACCAACTCTTGCGTGGCGATGATGGAGGGTCAAACAGCTCGCGTCATTGAGAACGCAGAAGGTGCACGGACAACACCTTCAGTGGTGGCTTTCACGAAGCACGGAGAGCGTCTCGTTGGCTTGCCTGCTAAACGTCAGGCTGTCGTCAACTCACATAACACCGTGTTCGCCTTCAAGCGTTTGATTGGCCGACAGTTCAAGGACAAGGAAGTCCAGGAAGATGCGCGTCACTGGTATGTGTTTTCAAGATACAGCGATAGTATTTCATTTTCTCATGTCAACACAGGCCTTTCAAGATTGTCCCCACATCTGACGGACGACCCTCAATTGAGGTCGACAACGGTGGAAAGAGGCAGACATATGTAAGTCTTGAAGCCCCTACGTCACAGGTTACGGCTAAATCCTATGTCATTTTTAGTCCTCTGAGGAATTGTCGTCAATGGTCCTTACGAAGATGCGCGATACGGCTGAACAGTACGCCAACAAGAAGATCAAGTAAGCTTTCTTTGATGCTAAGGTCAAACATTGCGCTAATGGTTCCCCCCAGCAATGCCGTGGTCACAGTGCCTGCATACTTCAACGACGCTCAGCGTCAGGCTACGAAGGATGCCGGTCAAATCGCTGGTCTTGAAGTCCTCCGTGTCATCAACGAGCCTACTGCCGCCGCTCTTGCCTACGGTCTTGATCGCGCCGACAACTCGGTGATTGCTGTTTACGATTTGGGTGGCGGTACCTTCGATATCTCTATCCTCGAGATGCAGAAGGGTGTCTTTGAGGTCAAGTCTACCAATGGCGATACTCACCTTGGTGGTGAAGACTTCGACATCGTCCTTGTCGAGTTCATTCTCGAGCACTTCCAGAAGGAGGAAGGTATCGATCTCAAGAACGACGCCATGGCTATTCAGCGTGTCCGTGAAGCTGCTGAGAAGGCCAAGATTGAGCTTTCGTCGACAACGCAGACCGAAATCAACTTGCCTTTCATCACCGCCAACGCCTCTGGACCCAAGCATATTAACTTGAAGGTCCTTCGCTCTCAGTTCGAAGGTCTTGTTCAGCCCCTCGTGACAAGGACGGTCGATCCCTGCAAGAAAGCTCTCGCGGATGCTGGTGTTAAGGCTAGCGAGATCAATGAGGTCATTCTCGTTGGTGGTATGAGTCGTATGCCCAAGGTTCAAGAGACCGTCAAGAGTATCTTCGGTCGTGAGCCCAGTAAGGGTGTCAACCCCGACGAAGCGGTCGCTATTGGTGCTGCTATCCAGGGCGGTGTCCTTGCTGGCAATGTCACCGATATTCTCCTCCTTGACGTTACTCCTCTCTCGCTTGGTATCGAAACACTTGGTGGCATTATGACCAAGCTTATCAACCGTAACACTACCATCCCCACCAAGAAGTCGCAGGTCTTCTCGACTGCTGCTGATGGTCAGACTGCCATCGAGGTCAAGATCTACCAGGGTGAACGCGAGCTTGTGCGTGACAACAAACTTCTCGGTAACTTCAACCTTGTCGGCATTCCTCCCGCACCGAAGGGTGTTCCGCAGATTGAAATTACCTTCGACATTGACGCTGGTATGTACATCTTTCTTTATTTCGTTATCTGTGTACTGATCATGTTTTAGACGGTATTGTTCATGTCAACGCCAAGGACAAGGCCACTAATAAGGATCAATCTATGACCATCGCCTCGTCGTCTGGTCTCAGTGATAAGGACATTGAGAAGATGGTATCCGATGCTGAGCAATATGCCGAGGCTGACAAGGCCCGTCGTTCCCTCATCGAGGAGGCCAACAAAGCCGACTCAGTGTGTGCTGATACCGAGAAAGGTCAGTCCCTTCTCATCTTTCTTTCTCCCTATTACTCATTGTGATTGTAGCTATGAATGAGTTCAAGGAACAACTTGATGCCACCGAGAAGGAGAAGGTTACCAAGCTCGTCGTGGAGCTCCGTGAGCTTGCTGCAAAGGGTCAGACTGGTGACGCCTCTATCACCGCCGATGTCATCCGCGAAAAGATCAGTGAGACGCAGACCGCCTCCCTTGGTCTATTCCAGAAGGTGTATGAGAAGCGCGCCGCCGAGCAGAGCTCATCGACATCTGAGTCCTCTGAACCTCCCAAGGAGGAGAAGAAGGATTAAGGGCCTTCATCTTCGACTTTATTTCTATCCTCCGTATGGGCGGTTGTCTCCCACTTCGGTCTCATCGTGTAGTAGCGTCACGTCCACTCATTTGATCATTCGGTATACTTAGACTTATTAAAAGTACGACATTTGCACAAGTATATTATGACACCTTGCATATTACATTCGTAGTTCACCCCCTCTCAGTTTTCGTTATGCTTTTAGTTACGTTTCATGTAATGAATAATGGTTTTTTCCTTGGAATTTACTTTGGTGTGAGGTGACAGTCGAAATGTTAGAATGAAGAGGGGATCATGATAACTCATGACTATTGACTACTGTCTGTCAAGAGGTTGGAATCGGGTATAGTATTGCTTAGTTTGTGCTTCAACCATTTCCTGTGTCGACTCGGGTAAATCTTCAATGAAATGGCCTGTAGAAACATAAGCCAACTATCCAGAGTCCGTGCAAGTGTCATGCCTGGAGAGCCCGCGAAACGGGAAAAAGTGGGGATTACTGTGTTCGGAGGGATAACTGTGTTGTCTGCGATCTTGGCACAATCCTTAATGATGGTGAATTTTCCCTGAGCAGCTATGTTCAGCAGCGTTTAATGAGTTCGAGTATTACTGCGCGACTGACGATGATGCAGTTTTTGCCAATCTCAACGTGATTACCGATGGTAGCTGCCTCAATGACAGAGCCAGCGCCAATGTGAACATGATCCCCAATTTTCATTGGGTAGTAATTGAATGCACCGCGGAAGGTTTTGTATGGCGGTCTGCAGCTATCCGGTAACGGGAGTCTTGAGTGACTGAAAATGAATGAACGCGCCTCATGATGCATCCTTCCCCAATGAGACAGTATCTTCCGAGCTGAATAACGACGGTGTGGCCTGGGCCTGTTCTCCTGAGATCTCCGCGTATGATAGCACCACTCGAGATGATGGTCTTTCCGCCAAGGACGATGTTCTGTGGGCCTGCGATGGTGGCTCTGCGCGAGACTTTGTTTCCCGTGTCCTGGATGACAGTCGCATGAGACTAGCGTGTTTACACGCATATTATAGAGCTCACAGTCTCGATGTATTCTGAGCGAGAGTAGTAGATTGGAGGGTCCATTGTGGAAGACATGATTTCCAAAAACGGATGTTTGCCGGGCGCATAGCGTGCTGGCGTCTTCCGTTCCGCCACCATGCTCCCTCGGTCTCTCCTCCAACAGAGGCTACTCTTTCGCTCTTCCTCTTTTCATCCACCACTCTCAAGAAATCTTTCCTTCGCCAGGACGCAGCGGTTGGCCTGTGCCGTGGAGCCCGCTGCTTTCCCGTCGCTTCCTTGCCGGCATTTTTCTATCTCATGGCGCCGCCGTAACGCGGTTATTGAAGCGACAGCTTCTTCAGCGACTTCAGCTCCCGCTCCTGCTGCTACCTCAGCACCGAAAGACTCGGAAAACGAGGCTAATAACGACGACGAGATTTACAACAAAGTCTACCTCGGACCCCTTGAATCTACCTTCCGACGTCTCAAAGTCTTCTCCCTCGCATCCCTCTCTTTATCTACTACGCTTGCCCCATTCATATTCGTTATTGAGTCGAACTTGCCTATGAACGCGCGCTTGGCCCTCGCGTCGATTGCTATTACAACGTCGGCTACCAGCACGGGTATGGTGGCCTGGTGCGGGAAGCCGTACGTCACCCAGCTGAGGTACATTCGCCCGGAAGAGAATGGGGGAGCGGAGGGTATGGAGATGACCACAATGTCGCTTTGGATGAAGCCAATGATAACAAGGGTACGTGAAGATTCTTAGCCCCTTTGAGCGCATACTCGGAACTGAACTCCATTCGTGGTTGAACTAGGTTTACGACCCAAGTTTTTTGGTTGAAACTCGGCGTGCGTTTGCGAAATGGGAATTGGCGCAGAAGGTAGTTTTACCGAAGGAGCCCGGGTGTGAGCGGCAGGTAGTACCTGGACAGGAGGAGACTATTGCGGAGACGAGGGATAAGGATGGTAATCCTCTCGGGCGTTGGGTCGTTACTTGGGGAGAGAATGGTGAGGGGACGTGCCGAGAGCTAGGACATGTTATCCGGTGAGTCCTTCGTGCCTCCTTTTGTACTCGACATTTAGCTTGAAACGCTTCGCAGGTATTTTAATGTACACGAAGAGCTTTTACCCTGATATTTTATATTTGTAGAGCCCGCTGTTATGCAGTCAATTCACGGTTATATGCAATTTTCAGTTTATTTAGCAACTGAATGAATGCCCCCATTTACTAGGCTAGGTCGTGGGACTCATACAACTTGGCCTTCCCGCTTTAAACTTCGAGGTTCCTGCAGCCTAAATCAACTCCGTCATACCTACTATTAGAACAGTAAACCCACTCGCCAGGGTGCTGATGTGGTTGTTTCGAAACCGACGTTAGGCCGACGCACCAGAACATCACCCCTCACCAAACCCCGACGAAGACTACGAAGGCTGACATACGTCCAGTGATATCCATCTCCGCTTATTGCGTGTCGTCTAAACGTCCCATTTCCAAGTAGTTTTGGCCTCCTGAATCTAGGTCCTGGGTCCGCCTGGTACGTTAAATTATCAAACTACATTTTTAATTACCAGCTACCAAGAGACTCAAACACCGGGAACGACTGAAATAGGCTCCGAATGCGATCATCTCTCCGGCGAGTTAACCCACCAAATTTAGGAAATCATTACGCGGTCGTAGCCGAATGACCGTCCAACGAACCTCCGCACGTTTCTTACCAGGACGGCTCTAAAGGTGTACATTTACCGACACTGTTATGCCTCGATACGATCCTGAAACCGGTACAGAATTGACGCCCTGAGGCCTGAGTATTGGATTGTGTTAGACGTGTAGCTATCTGAAGCCAACAGTAATTGCGTGTGCCTGGTGATGAGGATGCTTCACAATTGGCTTGGCAGTAGTACGGCTGATAATAAACGAACGACACGTTGGCAACAAACGAATTATATAGCGACAATGCCAAATATCCTATGTAAGTTACCATGTGTATTTGACATCTTTGGAATTTAGAAGCACGACTTTCTTCCCAAGGGATTTTACCGGCCTTCCTCATTCACGAGCACCGTCATTTGCGGACATTTATTCGGACCACCCCCACAACCCACCTCTGGCCTGCAGAAATTTCGAGTCATCTTCGCAGCCGCAGGCTCGATGATTCATTGTATGTCACAAGTATTCTGAGAAAAAGAGCAAGTTGGATAAGCATCTCCGCAGTGCCCTATGCTCGTAATCCAATGACTACACCACTGGACATGCAATCAGTTCCATAAATAAATTAGCTGCCCGCATTTGACCACGTCTGACAGGCTCTAGCTCCAGTGCTTCGATATTGCGACAAACCTTCCCGGCCGTTGAAGAACACCATATCTGTACGCAGTGCTCGCCCGAGCGCTACTCATGTACCGCTTCTTTCGGCTATTGAGCCGTGACTAATCACTTCGGTTATTCACCTTGGTGACCGTGAATCAAGGTATGCAGTTTATGGTTTCCTCTACTGGCCGCAACTTGGTGTCCTTATCCAAGGTCTATTTACAGATACGCCACTAGAGCCCGCCTATTCATCTACCATCAGATGGGATGAATAATGTGGATCGCATTCAGGTGTCATTGTTACCCGAGCCCATAAGCGATCCATCTGCCAACGGTCAAAGATGGAAATCGGTTTTAGATGTGCAGTTCTTGGTGGGTACCAAGTGAATGGTGCAAACTTGTTGAGTTGTTTATAGTTCGGTCCCTCGATGACGCTCGGTTAAGTGAAGATTGAATTGGTCCTTCCATGGCGGATGCACGGAGGGCGAGATGGAACCGTACGTGGGTTATCACACCGTGAAAATGGGGATCTTTGCTGTGTTGTACGTCCGGACGGAACTTGGTTTGCTGATAGTAGATACGTCTTATAATCCTGGGAGGGATGAGGGACAACGAAAGCCCACCCCGGTCAATCCAGTGAACTCTCTTCATACTCACTGATCCGCCAAACGACATCCTCCACCAATTCAATACTAGACTTCAACACCATGCATAGCATACAATATAGCGACTCATACAACTTCGACGCACCCGACGCCGACGTCATCCTTGTAACTGGAGCTGCATATCCCACAGAAATTCGAGCCCACCGATGTGTGCTTACCGCTGCCTCCCCATTCTTCCGCGACATGTTCTCCCTTCCCCAACCACCCTCCCTCCCATACACATCCGCATCGACGAGCGACGCCCATATCCCGCGCATCCCAGTTCCGGAAACTCGGGAAGTGTTTATGACCCTGCTGTGCTATGTATATCCTGTTCCTCGGCCGGTGATCAATTCATTGGATGAGTTAACCGCGCTGTTGGGCGCTGCACTCAAGTACGACTTTGTCATGGCTGTGGACGCGCTGAAGGAGATGCTGGTTTCACCGAAATATCTCAGAGAGTTCCCACTGCGCGTGTACGGGATTGCATGCAACTTTGACGTGAGTTTCCCTCTTTTATCATTACAGCAAGGATTCCTGAACTTTGTCTTGATAACAGTTGGAGGACGAGGCCAAAATTGCTTCACGATACACATTGGGAATCAATCTCCTCGACACTCCGCTCTGTGATGAAATGAGGCATATTTCTGCATATTCATATCAGAAGCTCATCAATTTGCATCGGGCGCGCGCAAAGGCCGCGTCGGAACTCCTCAAACCCCCTCGTGACCTGAAGTGCCCTCAGTGCAACAGCTATGGTCACAGCTCGTACGGGAGTCCGAAGTGGTGGCATGAGTTTGCAAACAAGGCGAAGGCAGAGTTGACTGTGAGGCCAACGACGGAGGGTATCTTCGACAACATGGAGTTTTTGAAGAGCACGTGTGTGGGTGGATGCCCGAGATGTCCTATGAGCTTACTAGAGGCGGGACCGGTGTTGATGGACCTGAAGAGGCAGATTGATGAGTTGCCTGCTACGATATGAAGCGATGTGTTCGTCTAGACATCTCCACGGGCCTTCTGTGATCCTTTCTCTACCATCTTTTTCTATGGTCGTATCTTGACCAACTTTTTTTTAATCTGGTCCGGGCTGGCTGGACCTCATCATGATAGATTCTTAACATACGGACCTATAAGTAGACATCCTACCATTGTAATTTATACCACATGCATGCTTTCCCTATCTATTGTTACTCGCAATATCGTAGAACTTTCCATCGAGGATAAAATCGTTTTAGCATTAGACCTTTACGTAGTCCTGATTTGAGCCAAAATACCAAAATGATCACTCAACCAGTAGTTGTCCCCATGCCATCTGATGTACTGACCAACCCCAAGACGTCCAATAGAAAGAGGCGCCAAGCTACCAGATACGAGGACCTTGTCCAATCTCCCCGCGGGATATCTTCCACGAGGCTGATACCCCCATGTATGGCCCTCCTCTTCAGCAGCTTGTGGATGCATCACTTCCCAACAGTCAATCAAACCTAATGTCTGTGGTACCCGGTCATCTGTGGGAGCGATGGCGTTCATATCGCCCGCAACAAGGCCGCCGTCAACAGTAGCGAGAAGCTCAGAGACAAACTTGAGTTGCTCAGGGCGCGCCTTGTCCCCGTGTCCGCGAAGCGATTCCAGATGGACGTTGGAGATGCGAATCCGTCTGGTCACCGACCGGAAAGGGAGGCCGAAGTCTACCGTCAGCACGTCTCGACCCATGCCACTGTTTTCGAATGGTATGCGGCTGACGGAGCTAACGAATGGAGTAAGGCACTTCGGGACAAGGGTTACGGTCCCATAGGATGTTGAAAAGTGTCGGTTGGATATATCTGTCATGTCGTAGTGGTTTTGTATGAAGGAGTGAGAGAGCATGGCTTCGATGGCCTCTGGGTGGACTTCTTGGAAGAGGATGACAGTTGGGTTGTTTGGTGCTGAGGAAGAGAGAAGGCGATTCTGGATATAATCCAAAATTGCTGTGGTCCTTTCCTCGACAAGTGGTGTTGAGAAATCAATATTCCATGTTATCACTTGGAATTGTGTGGGGGTCCCGCTGGGGTGCACCGGCGGTGGTGAGTGTGAGAGTTGGAGAGGTAGCCAATCCTCATCTTGTTCGTTGTATCGGTACAGACGTTGCTTAGAGAGCGAAGAGTGTGGGGAATCATGCTGTTTGTTGCATGATGAAATGGACCAACGTCGGGGAACAGGCTGGGACTCCATGCTTTGAGGTTGTGGTGTCTGAGAAGAAGAATCACGGACCAGTCTTCTGTGCCTACATCAGTAAAAGCCAATGGATTGGAGTGAATCAGACAGATGGCTGGAGAATCACATCGAAATTCGATTAATAAATTTATAAAACAGTGTGATGTCACACTCAAGGACGCTAACTGTTCGGGTGCCGTGCCAAAACAATCACTACATGCAATCTTCAAGTTACACCCCCTCTCTTTACCTCCTCCGCTCTGCCTCATATGTGCTAGACTTGCCGCCACCCAGCCCCCTCCCCTCCCTAAACAGTGCTGATGTATATAGAAATTGAGCAATGAGTGGAGAATAAAGAAAGAAAGGGAACTGTTGAAGTGCCACAACACCCAAGGGATCGATTGAAGGTGTGGACGGTACTGAGACTGCCTTATGACGAACAACCTCAAATTTAAAGAGTTCATTGGGAACCTCGTTGAGCAAATGTAGTGCCAGACTATACATAATGTAGTAGACCCGCGACCGGGCTATGCGCGGGAGTTCGGGCTGACAGGCCAAATAAAGTACCACAAAAAATGAAAAGAAACGCAGACATCACGTCCGAGGTTTGATCAGTTCCTCAATGAATGCATGATCAGAGCGACCTCGTTACATAAAAGGACTTCGGACATTGAAAAAAAAACAACACGCTGTCTGCCAAATTGCTGTTTGCAAGCCTATATATGCCTATATATGTACTTGCCTGCGCAACCATGTAAAGAACAACTATGTTGATGTGGTAGAACTAGATTTGCGCCAAGACAACGATCTTTTCATTCTGTTGGATTTCTCATCGTTTCCGAAGGATGTACACCAATTTTTCTCCGAGTCGACCGTCCAATTGCTACGAGTTCATGCGATTCCGCCTCAGAGCCTTCGTCGCCGCACATGAGAATCTCTGTACTTCTATGCTTGATACGCCATCCACGGGTTTTCCTGCGGCTATCTTTGGGAGACTCCGCCTCGGACTAGATTCCCAATGACTTCAGATAGAATATGAGCTGCGCTGATTCACACGGTGAGTTTTTCTCTAGTCTTCTTCTCCCGCTTTCTTGCACGATTACCGATGCCAAGACAGCCATCTATTCCGGAATCAACGCTCTTACTCAGAGATATCCCAGGACAGTGCGGACTTAGAAGCACTTGGACCTGATTGTGTAGAACTCCTCGGTACCATACTGCTCCTCGTGAGGCGACGACGTGCATAACATCTTCATATCTTCCTGGACTTTTCTTTATCTATCATCCTCAGTTACTTAAACATAACAGGTGATCCACCGCCAAGCACCGCGGGGTAGGTGGTTATCCGCTGTGTAGTGTTTGTTGCTCACCAGCAGGCGTTAGTTCGGGGTACTGTTCATCCATTTTCGCCCAGTCTATTAGCACGCGATACCTCCACTAAATGACACCCCGGGGTGGCGCGTTGACTCAGCCCATCTTCCTGGCTCTCCTGACGGTCCTGCACTTTAGACCTATTCAAAGAATTTATATCTCGCTATTGACGCCAAGCCTAAACATCAGAAGAGGTACATAAAATATTGACGGGTGGCTATTGATACTCACGGTGCTTTCGAATCCCTCTAACGCACGCTATCGTGAGATATCTGCCCAATACTAAATTGATGTCCTGATCTTCAATCACCTTTCCGAAGTCATGCCGTGAATGTTAATTGCTCCTTGTGCTTCCTCTACTTGCCGATAAATCCATCCCCTGGTTTTCTTGATAGCCCTCAAAATTGACAAGGGTCTTGAATCCACTTTTACGCCACGGAGTCATGCCCAGTTTGCTTAAGGCTAGATCTTTCCTGGCTTCAGACGTTATTAGGTCGCCCAAAACAAGCTGTTGTTGATATCCGACGTCCTACGCCGAGCTGTGACGGAGTATTAGTACACCCGTTTTTCCACTCCGTGTTAATCTACGTTTATTTGACTTATGAGTTGGCCTTGCGATCACTATGCCAAGCCCAATTTCGCGCGGAGGTTCACGAAATCGAATTACCACTCTAGCGCCGCAATTCTGCCTACATTATTTTCTTGAATCTTCTTGCATCTTGATATTGCTCCGGCTGGTCTCTTGCTTGTGGATTAGCACACGATCGTGGCAACCACATCCGAACGTCAAGACATTTCTGCCATCTGCTCGCTTTGGCACCTTAAAATCTTGGCATTAATTGTAGGATCTACGATCAGTGGCTTGAATGTATTTTATGGCATTCTACATAACACGTAGACAGTGACAGGTAGGCATGATCACCACTTTTCTCACTGTTTTTTTGTTAATCGAACCAACTTCTCCTCCCAAAGGTCCAGATCCTTGAGAAAGTAGCAATTGTGGGGCCATACCATTTTCACCTGTACTGCACCCACTCAATTCATCTTACCCCCATTTAGATGGGTTTTCAAGCTTCCTCAGTGATATCGCTTCTACGTCTTCCGCTGCGATATACGACTTGGGAAGTATCTTTACTTTAAGCCCGCATGTCTCCAAAATGAGGTTACTATCACACTAAGTGCTCTGATGTCCAGTCGCGATATAAAACGGACTCGAAGGTGCCCCATGTTCACCTCAACAGTCGTTTCTCTTCTCTCATTTCAACTCTCTTCTTTGCTCCTCCTCCATAGCTTTCTTCAATCGACATGCCTGGTCTTGACTACTTCACCAACACTCCCATCGTCACCCAGTCCTCCAATGAATCTAATGACTATATGATAAATGGTGTCTATTACAACCCCCGCCTCGACCTCAAGAATTACCTCGAGGGACCTCTTTCGCACAACCCCGCAACCCGTCTCAGGCAGATGCTTGCAAGGCCTGGCATCGTTGTAAGTTTTGTCAAGTCATAGACAATGATTTCGGCTGAGAGCCCCGATAGGTTGCCCCTGGTATCTGCGACGGGATCAGTGCCAGATGCGCCATTGAGGCCGGCTTCGAGTGCTTGTACCAAAGTGGAGCTGCGACAACTGCTTCCCGCCTAGGAAACCCAGACTTGGCTATCGCCACCATGAATGATTTTGTCGATGTAAGTGTCCAAGTCCCCAAACCTCTCAAAGACTGTAACACTCATTGGCTTCCGTTTACCCTTACAGTCCGCCCAGATGGTTTGCGGTATCAACCCCACCATGCCAGTTATCGCTGACGCCGATACTGGTTTTGGTGGACCCATCAACGTCGCGCGTACCGTTACTGCATACGCTAGAGCTGGCGTGGCCGGTCTCCACATTGAAGACCAAGTCCAAACCAAGCGCTGTGGTCACTTGATGGGCAAACAAGTTGTCTCCCGCGAAGAGTTCGTAACGCGCATCCGTGCTGCCGTCCTTGCTCGCGACGCTATCCCAGGAGGATCCGACTTCGTAAGTCGCCACCCTGGTTTCCTGATAATAATCGCTTCCGATTTCTGACCAACTAAATTTACAGGTTATCATTGGCCGGACAGATTCGGCACAGGTTCTCGGAATGGAAGAGGCGGTCTACCGGCTGAAGCTGGCCGCCGATGCTGGTGCAGATGTCTGTTTCATTGAGGGCGTCAAGACCTCCGAGCTCTTGAAGCAGACCGTCGCTGCCCTGGCACCGAAACCAGTCCTTGTCAATGTAATCTCTGGTGGCCTCACGCCCGCTTTCACATACAAGGACGCCGAGGAGATGGGTGCCAAAATCATTAGTAAGTTTATATCAGCTCCTAGCCAAAGTGAGCCTAGAAGTTAACATATCGATTAGTTTTCTCTCTTGTTTCTTGCGTCGCTATGGTGCATGCTGTGCGCGCAGCTATGCATTCTCTCAAAAAGACAGGCACAGACTTCGCTACTGCCCAAGGTATGGATCCGAAGGCATTCTTCGAGGTCATGGGCTTGAACGATGTCGTGGAATTCGATGCTCGTGCCGGAGGTACCGCATTCAAGGAGGTGTAAAGATCTCTGAGTAGCTCGTTTACTTACATATTAGATTTTCGGTATTCATGGTTGCAAGCAACTGTACTTCTAAAGCATTGCAGTATAATTTGGATACATTTCTTGTCACTTGCTCCACACCCAGAGTTGTGGAAAGATTTGTCGCGAACAGTTATTAGCCCAAGTCGGTCGTTTCCAGAGACGACAGGTCGCAGTGTCTTTGGTATCATTATAGAGATATATTTATTGCGCAGAGCCGAAATTATCTTAGCCCCATAAACCAAAGGAAGCAGCTGACAATGTGGTATCAAGATCCAAGATATATGCGTTAACGATATTAACCAGTGCCAGAAAACGTGGGGCATTTACTCATAGGCAGTTACGCATCCTGAACTGTATACTGTATATACATGCTTCAAGGCCATTCAAAGTTTGGGCTTGACTTCCCGCAAGCGAGCATGTTGCATGATCTCATCTAGAGGGTATTAGTGCTCTTGGCACCACTTGGTATGTGAGAAGGAAACCTACAGTTGCTTTCGTAGAGCTTATCTCCGGGAATAGCAGACCCATGTGACGATATGTTGGAGGCATCGACCATCTCGGGAACAACGTCCTTAATCGTTGGTGCACCCAACAGTCGAAGGTTCATCTCGAATTCATCCTGGGGGGTGTTAGCGACTTGGGAGGGGTTTCATATTGAAGCGGTCTTACATGAAGGATTTGCAGTGCCTTATCCACACCTTCGAGGCCATAAGAAGAAAAGGCATACAGGAACGGCCTTCCAATGCCCACTTTGACACTCTCAGAAACTGATCATATTGGGCGGCGATGTAGACTCACCAGCAGTGGCACCTAGGGCAATCGCTTTGAGAATATCCGTCGCACGTCTAACACCACCATCGACGTAGAGCTGGAATTTCTCGTTTGGGAATTTGAGTCCCCGCTTTTCGCCCAATTTTGAGACCACCTCCACGAGAATCTCGATCCCGGACCGAGCAAAGTCCAGCTGGCGACCACCGTGGTTAGAAAGGACGACTCCAGCGAGCCCAGCATCATACGCCAACAAAGCATCCTCAATAATAGATCTCAGTATAAGAAAGGGAAAGTCGAGAAACGAGAACAGCTTCTGGGACATACCTCCCAGCATTGTACACCCTTGAGAATCAGGGGCACTGTGGTGATAATCAGGGTTAATGTATGGTGGACAATAAGTTGAGACACACTTCTAGTGATACTCTTGAACCAATCGATATCGGCCCACTCCAAACCAGGATCAATGAAGGACTATTGTTGCCGTTAGACACCCACGCTCCGACGCTGGTGTGGACCTTCTACGCACACTGATAGCTCGAGCAGCTCCTTGAGAACGATCCACACCGTCAGATCCAGACTTAGTGACTTCGGATGGGTCTTCGGCTTCGAATTTCATCCGCATATCCTGACAAAAAGAGTTTGGGCGAAGGCGCATGCACTTGATTCTGATGGACCTACCTTCTCTCGGCGACCCAACTGAGGTGCATCAACCGTGATAAACAAACCCTTGATACCTCGCCGCTCTGCGTGCTGGACGATTCGCTTGGTAATGTTTCTATCCTTGTTGACGTATCTATTGTCCTTAGGATGTAGTGAATGTGTATGTGGGGGTGATCACCTACAGTTGGAGGAACTGCACTTGGTCTGGTCGTGCCGCATCGACAATTTCATCGAAGGAGCAAGATGCAAGGGTGGGAATCTGCATTCCATTCAGATCTTGCGAACCCTCTGAAAGAAACACTCTTACCATCTGGATGACACCATGCTTGGCAGCGGCTCTTGTCAGGTTGAGCTCTCCATCGGGATGCCCGAGTTTCCCTAATGCTGTAGCAGTCTTGGACAGAGTTGTCGTTTGTCAATATTTAACCGAAAAGAAGAAATACTCACAATATATACGGGCATGCTCGACCGGTGCCCCAAAATTGTGGTCGACCAGTCCACTTTCGTAACGTTACGAAGAACACGGGGGCGGAACCAAATTCTAAACGTTGATTAGTCTCAAGGCTGTGTGGTCTCTGGAACTTGATTGCTCGCCTGTGGTAAGCAGCGTGATTCTCCCTGTTGGTGATTTCGTCGTCGGCAGCAGAAGAGTAGTAGGCCCAAGCCTTTTCAGGCATCACCTGTCTTGCAATAGCCTAGATGTCGTTAGTCGGGGCAACCAGGCTTAGAACAATGATCGGAGCGTACCTCGAAGTCATGTAAATTCAGAATCTCATCAAGAGGAGGTCTTGCTGCCACGCGTTGTTGTCGGGCTTTCTCTTCGTCAGTCACTTTCACCTCTACTTTCTGCACGGTTTCAGGGTCCACAGGACCAAGGCTGTCCATGATTTAAGCATCGTCCTGTCATGAAATCGGCAATAAACGGGCTTACTGCCTTTCTGGGGGCAAGTTGTTCGTTATGGCGTCCGGTGGGTGGATGGGATCATATTCCTGACTGCATGGCTGTCAATAACTGAAAATAACCCAATGACTAACCTTACGTTGCATCTTTTCCAGCATACTTCAATATGATTTTGCTGCCACCTACTGCAATCAGACGGCACGAAACATATGGGTCTTTCGCTCACTAACCGGGGTGATCTAAAGGTGTTGGTGAGTAACGACTAAAACGAGGGAATATCGATTATGGAGTACCGTCAAGGAATTCTGTAACGTCATATACATTTCCTGTTGCCATATAGAAGCTCATGCTCTAAAGTCATCGTTCAAAGCTTCGAGGGTCGTACCGTGGACAATGATCCAGCAACTGTCGCGAGAATTGTGTTTTGCGACTTCCTGTCCAGATAAGTGCTTTCCGGTTGCGGCCATTTCTGAAGAAGGAGAAAGACGTAGTGTAAAACAAGGAACGTCAGCAAGGGAGGCGTTCCAGTGGTCCGTGGAGCAAACGGAGGGTGGGGACGAATAATTCCGACGGAGTGCTCGCGGGTTCCGCAATACGAACGCCGGTATTATCGGCCCGGCTGGACTAATGCTATTTATATTTACAAGTAAGGTACAGAAGTCGGTACATTAGAGTACACGTCTAAGGGTGCAATGGGGCTGAATATACCACCAGCCTGTTCATAGATACATGTAACGTGCCGTAGGGTATCTTCAGACCTCGCGGAATGCAGTACCACCGGCCTTCGCGTCCAAATTCATGACTTCACTGAGGCCTAGGAAAGTCGATTCAGGTTCATGTCGCGTTTAGTCACCTGACGGAAAAGGGCTTACCCATGACTTCAAAGAATGCTTTGGGATCCATACCCTGAGCAGTTCCAAAGTCCGTACCAGTCTCCTTCAGTGACTTCATCGCTGCCCGAACACCATGCACCATGGCGACACAGGAAACGAGGGAGAAGACTTATAGTTGGCTGTTAGGATTATAATACCAAGATAGCTTGAGGTGAACACCCACTGATGATCTTGGCTCCCATTTGCTCAGCCTCCCAAGACGTGAAAGATGGAGTCAAACCACCAGAAATAACGTTGACGAGAACCTAGCAGCAGGGTGAGCAACTATAGTGTTGCTCGTTATAGTGCTTACCGGCTTGGGTGCAAGGGCGGCAACAGTAGATTCGAGGAGGTCCTTAGATTTGACACCCTCGATGAAACAGACGTCTGCACCAGCAGCTGCGGCCAGTTTCAGACGATTAATGGCTTCCTCCATTCCTAGCACTTGGGCAGAATCTGTCCGGCCGATGATGACCTTGCATTAAATATTAGGAAGAGTGATCAAGTTTCCGTGGAGACACTCACAAAGTCAGATCCTCCAGGGATAGAATCACGGGCGAGGACTGCGGCACGAATGCGAGTGAGGAACTCCTCCCTGGAAACGACCTGTTTGCCCATCAAGTGACCACAGCGCTTCGTTTGCACTTGGTCCTCGATGTGAAGAGCTGCAATACCGGCACGGGCATATTGCCTCACGGTCCTTGCAACATTTGCAGGTCCACCAAATCTAGGACCCGGCGTTAATCTTGCTACAAAGTACGGTGGGGGGGAGGGATCACTCACCCCGTATCTGCGTCGGCGATAACAGGAACACGAGGGTCCAAGCTGGCGACCATGTTGCCAGCCTAGATCGTGGGTTAGTTATCCCATCAAGTATGATCCGCTGAAAGGAGTTTTACCTCAACGAAGTCGTTCAAAGTCGCAATTGCAAGATCTGGTTGACCCATGCGTGATGCAGTGGTAGCAGCACCACTGTAATTCGTGTATAAGTTTCCAGACCCCTATCCACTTGAAGGACATAACGCACCTTTGGTAAAGGCATTCAAAGCCTGCCTCTAATGCGCACCGTGCACTGATGCCATCGCAGATACCTGGAGCAACCTAGTTGCAATATCCATAAAGCGATGAATATCAATGAAACAATGAGATTTCTCTACTAACAACGATGCCAGGCCGAGCGAGCAATTGGCGCAGCCGGGTAGCCGCGTTATCGGACAAGGGTCCTTCGAGGTAGTTCTTGGGATCGAGACGGGGATTGTAGTAGGGGTCATTAGGACCAGCAACATTGCTGTTTTGCTGGACCTCGGTCACGACGGCCGGGGTAGGTTCGTTGCGCGCAAAGTAATTGGGAGCAGGCATTATGATTTCTCGTCAGGTAAAGGCGCCTTTCGAAAAGAGGAGGGAGGAAGCAGGTGAACGGGGTTTTGGGATCTCCAAGCTAGCGTTTATAAGGATGTGTAAACAACCTGAAGTATTCAAATCCAGATGGAAGCATATACCTAATTCCGCAACGCACTGACGCCGATCCACCAGAATAATACAACCTGGCAGCGTGGGGGTCGAATGACATGCCAAGAAAAGTCTCAAGTCTCAGGACAAACTAAACGGATTTGACCCTAGGCATCAAACCTCCGCGCAGCGCCCACGTCCACCTCGATAGCTCAAATGTTAATGTTCGCCTAAGGTCCGGAAAACCCCCGTACTGGCTCAAATAGTGTAGTAAGTGGTGGAGGGATATGACAAGGCTATGCTCGCCGGCTATATCGAAGGCTGTCAAAGTGTAGGATTCTTGAAAATTAGAACCTAGTCTTTCGTGTCATGAGTGTTCGGAGTTATGTTGTTATGTTAGCCTCCATCCTGAAATAGCGGGTTTAATGCGGATAGGAATGTCCGAGGTGAGTCGAGGATCTGGAGGTTGTCAAACAGTGACATGACCTAAATGGGCTCTATAATGTTTTGTCGGTGTTGCAGGGTTCACGTCACACTTGTCACATACTTCTGTGAGCCTTTCCGAAATGGGTTCTCTTGAGATCTCGAGATCGCTTAAAGACAAAAATTTCAGGCGACCAACGTCGAATCTGACAACTTGGCAGGCGGCAACCCGCCGCATGTGAATGATGTGGTGAATTCGGTCATAGTGTCTTGAGTTCGGTGTCCTCGCCTTACATGAGGTGAAATATGCCTCCAACGTAATGAGACCGGAAAACTCAATGGAAAGTCGCCTGCTTACGTTTGTGATGTGTTCTGACACTGGAAACGATGAAAATTTCATACTCTTGGAGGATGACATGTGTCAGCATTAGGATAAAGAAGCTTTCATTACTGTAAGTTCTTGTTGACTGCGGTGGGAAGTCTAAACCATCATGTATTGATGACATCAGGGTAAATCGTCCCGGCCTTCTGAAGTTCAGCAAAGCAAAAAATTCCCTACAAGACTGGAGTATGCATGTATTGGAACTACATACATTAACAAGGACATTAGTCTACGATAATAGAACTCTGGAAATACACCTGCACGCTGACTAAAATACAGCAACCAACTCAAACCACAACCTGAAGGTAAATGATTGGAAATCTAAGCAGACATGAAATCAACTGCGGAATCAACTGCGGAATGGAAGGAGAGCGGTGCTAGTTCATATCTGTTTGAAAGCGGAGCCACCAGCCTTAGCGTCGAACTCCACAATTTCATTCAACCCTGAGAAGTAAAATTAATACATTACTCACTTATCGTTATGGTTGGGGCCACTTACCCATGACTTCAAAGAATTGTTTGGGATCCATGCCTTTGGCGGTTGAAAAGTCAGTGCCGGTCTTTTTCAACATTCGCATGGCCTCACGACAAGCATGAACCATTGAGACCGAGGATACAAGGGAGAAGACTAAAATGGTCAGCTCTATTATTGGATATCTAAATATAGAACATACTGATGATCTTAGCACCCATGGCTTCGGCCTCTTTACTGGTAAAGGAAGGTGTCAATCCACCTGAAATAACATTGACAAGAACCTAATGCAAAACATTTCATACAAAATAAGACATAGCAGAGATCCACTCACGGGTTTGGGCTCTAGCGCTTTTACCGTTCGTTCCAGAAGCTCTTTAGTGCGGACACCTTCAATGAAGCAGACGTCGGCGCCAGCATCGGCAGCGAGCTTCAGGCGTATTATGGCCTCATCCATGCCTAGAATTTGGGCACAATCCGTCCGTGCGATAATGACCTGATTGGAAACATTAACAACAACTATCAACGGCGATGGAAATGCTTACGAAGTCTGAATCCCCAGGGATCGAGTCACGAGCAATAACGGCGGCGCGAACACGAGTCAAAAACTCCTCGCGCGAAACCACTTGTTTCCCAAGTAGGTGACCACAGCGCTTGGTTTGAATCTGATCTTCAATATGCATCGCAGCTACACCGGCCTTAGCGTATTGCCACACAGTTCGAGCAACGTTGATCGGTCCTCCGAAGCTTTACGATGGTCAGTTGTTGCGGTAAGCAGCAGTCTAAACTAGCCCCACCCAGTGTCAGCATCAGCGATAATTGGAACTGTGGGGTTAATATCGCAATGAATTTGTGCCGCCTGACAAGGACTTAAAGCTGAGCGTGATTGTACATAGTGTAAATGAGTTACACACCTTCACAAAATCGTTGAGAGTGGCAATGGCAAGGTCAGGCTGACCGAGACGCGAGGCAGTTGTCGCTGCACCACTGAGAAAGATATTTAAATCTCATCACTAAATTAGTGAAAGGCCTCACCTTTGGTAAAGACACGTGAAACCAGCCTCCAGTGCGCAACGTACACTGATACCGTCACAGACCCCAGGAGCCACCTAGCATCTTGCGGTCAGGCACATATTTATGTCCGTTTGGATGGGAGGTACTCACAACAATGCCCGGTCGCGCGAGCATCTGCCGCAATCTGGTTGCCGGGTTATGTGACAATGGACCATGCAAGAAATTTTGAGGATCGAAACGAGGGTTGTAATAGACTTCATGCTCGTCATCCGAAGAGAAGGAGGAACGGCTTGGACTCGGCGGGTCCTCGGGCGAAGACTCGGAGTCGCAATCGTATGTCGCATCTTTGCCTTTGCGGGGGTGGATGAAGTATCCGAGAGCAGGCTTGACGAACTGGAAGAAGCGGAAGAAAGTTCTTATAAACAGAGGCTGAAAGATGCTTGCGTATAGCCAACGGAGAAGGTTGTGCGACGGGGCTGAAGTGACGGAGGTTGCTGTTGACGACATGATGGGGCTCTAATCCAGGGGGCAGCAGGCTAATTGCACTAAGGTTTCCAGGAGAGAACGGTAAGCCTATATACTGAATCGAAACCAATTCTCAGACTAGTGCAATTTTGGCACAATTGAAAGCGTGCTGGATTTGCGAAAATACGAGTCCTTCGCGTGCTGTTTGTCGACCCGATCTGCCAAGCTATATTACGGAGATCCAGAATTCTGATTTAAGAGATTTGGATCTGAGCGCTCGTTTGCACGAGCCTTGTACTAAAACGGTTTAGTGTGATTGAGACCTCAAAAGCTAAGAAAACCGTGGTGTGACCGAGTATATACTACTAGCGCCTTTCACGCTTGCCGACAATGAGAATGTAGCAGTAAATCTGGAGGCGGTATGAGGATCGACCCTCCGAGGTACGGATGTCCGCGACTGGCCATCCCCGCGACTACGGGTTAAGTGAAGGAGAGGGGTGAGCGTTATTCAGGTCCAGACTCCCTAGATGAACTACTGTTGGTGCTGCGGATTTCCTGGGCTGATAAGGAGGATAGATGAACCACTCCGATCTTCCTCCCTATCATCTTTGGAGAACGGTGGTGTTTATAAAGTCCGATGGTCCCACTCGCTACGGGGCGTTAGACATAAACCAGATTCGGGTTCGAGGGCGGAGGTATTTTACTGAATCTTTTGTGACAAGTGAACTTGTATTACCCAAAACGGAAATGTGGAAATGTCAGTTTACATCCTGTATTGCTTGGTACTTGTTTGCGATCTCGGAGTCGACACAAGCCCATGTCAAAGTCTGCCCGTCAAGACGTCGTAATCTGGTCAAATAGTATTCCTGACCTCAAAGTTGACCTCCAGCATTCTCAGCTAGTGGGGGTTTTGGCGCGGTGTCAGCTCAGCGGTGATAGAGGGGAGCATCATCTCGGTGGCGAGCTGCTGGAGTCCTCGAAGTCTTGCGTGAATTCTGGTGGCTTGGTCTCACAATGCCCGACCCTTCTTCAGCCAGTAAGTAAGATTCGTTGCTTTCCGTTTTTGTTCTTTTAGAACCTCAGCTTCTCGGACGCAGGTTAATTTCAAACATTAAAACGTACCCCTTGGTAATATATTTAACTCTCACTCTAAGTTGTATTGATGCTTAATCTTGTGTTCAGCTTCTTCCTCTCTAACGCCGAAACCAATACGCCGAAGGAATAATGGGTCAGACTTGCGGGCCTACGGAATAACTGACACCGGCATTTCCGATGTCTAGTGGAACGTGGATAGCACGTCGGCTTCCCTGACTTCCGCAACGATCCTTCAAAAGAAAGAGCGTGGAGACATATTGGTTACATCCTTCATCCTCCCATAACCTACCATGTCTCTCGTTTCAGCACAAACCGTCGCCGAGCACAACAGCAGGGATAGCTGCTGGATCATTGTACACGGTGTGTCTGATTTAGCGCAACTTCGACATACCAACTTATCCAGACCCTATAGATAAAATTTACGACGTCACTGAATTCTTGGATGGTATGCCTTCGCGACGGAAATACGACAAACCCGTGTTTAACTCCTTTGGTACAGAACATCCTGGAGGAAGCAAGATTATTTTGAAGTATGCTGGTGTGGACGCGACGTGAGTGCTGCTTATGAACACAATTTCCAGTTATCTGACTTTTATTCAGCGAGGCATACGAGCCCATCCACCCTCCCGATGCTATCACCACCAATTTGCCTATTGAGAAACAGTCAGTAGTGCTTTTCATTGCCACTATTCCACCACGATAACATTGCGGTAGTATCGGTGCCGTCGATCCCAATACCATCATCAGAACCGTGAAACAGGTCACCGAAGAAGACCGAAGGCGCCAAGCGCTGCTGGACGCTCGACCCCCCATCGATGAGATTCTGAACTTCCATGACTTCGAGGCGGTTGCTAAGACTGTCCTTCCTGCAAAGGCGTGGGCATACTATTCTTCTGGAGGGGATGATGAGATTACTATCCGCGAGAATCGTGCTGCTTTTCAGAGGTGAATGTCTTGTTTCCTTGAAAGGAGAGTGATAGGAACTAACCGTTTTCTGAATTTCAGAGTATGGTTCCGTCCCCGGGTGCTTCGCGATGTCTCAAACGTCGACTGGACAACCACCATTCTGGGACAGAAATCTTCTATGCCTGTCTATATCGTAAGTATCCGGGGCAAGATTTTCCCCGTAATATGCATCTTTCATTTTGGCCGACTGAATCGGCGTTAACAGTCTGCTACCGCTCTCGGAAAACTGGGTCATCCCGATGGTGAATTGAATGTGACACGAGCGGCTGCTAAGCATGGCGTTATCCAGATGGTGCGTATATACGCCCCGCATCCGATTTCGGCTGCGTTTTGAAACCCCAGATAGATCCCAACTCTTGCTTCTTGCTCCTTTGACGAGATTGTCGATGCAGCACAACCTGGTCAACCTCTCTTCTTGCAATTGTAAGGCTTGACACGATTACAATCGCGAGCGCATTGCTGACATTGTGATCTTCGTGCTAAGATATGTCAACCGTGATCGGGAGATCACGAAGAGATACGTCCAGCATGCGGAGAAACGTGGAGTCAAGGCATTGTTCATTACCGTCGATGCTCCCCAACTCGGTCGCCGTGAAAAGGATATGCGAATGAAGGCTGTAGATGACAGTGGCACCGCTAAGGTACAGGAAGGACAGCAGGACGTCAAGAAAGACCAAGGCGTCTCGAGAGCCATTAGTGTACGTGTGAATCCATTCTTGCACTTGAGTCTCTGAATGACGCAATCCTCAGTCCTTCATCGACCCTAGCCTTTCATGGAAGGACATTCCGTGGTTCAGGAGCATTACCAATAGTCAGTCTCTCCGGTCCCTTTCATAGAACAAGTCACTCACGATCAATCGTCATTAGTGCCTATCATACTCAAGGGCGTTGCTACTCCTGAGGATGCTCTCCTCGCCTACGATGCTGGTGTTCAGGGCATCGTCCTCAGTAATCACGGTGGACGGCAGCTCGATACCAGCCCCTCCGGTCTTGAGAACCTTCCTCCTATCATTGCCGCTCTCAGGACCCGTGGCCCTTGGCCCAACCCGAATTTCGCCGTCTTCGTCGATGGGGGCGTTCGTCGTGCTAGCGATGTTCTTAAAGCTTTAGCTCTCGGTGCTACTGCCGTCGGCATTGGCCGTGGATTCTTGTATGCTTTCTGCGCATACGGACAAGAGGGTGTTGAGAAAGCCATCCAGATTCTCCATGTAAGTGGGATATGTAAGTTGATGAAACAGACACCGTTCTAATTGCGTTATATAGGATGAATTTCAAATGAACATGCGCCTGATCGGCGCTCGTAACTTGAACGAGATTGTTCCCGAGATGGTCGACGCCTCTGCTCTTCATTCTCGTGTCGGCCTGTCTCCTCCAGACAACCTATACTTCAATACATGTAAGCTCTACATACTACGGACCATAGAACATACCTGATTGTTATCCCTCAGATCAACCCCTCACAACCGCACAGTTCAAGAATAAGCTCTAGACTATTCTTACTTGTATCATTGCCAGCATCAAAACACCCTTCGCATTCCATAATGGTTAAATATGACATTTCATACCTCTATTGCCGCTATTACTCTTAAAGCAGAGAGTGGAGCGTTTCGTGTAGTCGATGGTTCCGAGAATATCGATTCAGAGAAGAATATAGTTAAGTTACCAGACGGTGTTTCCTCATTTAGAATTACTCAATCTCAGCTGATCGGTTTGAACTCCCCTCCCCCTGGTATGCATCACACCTCTACTCTTGTATCGATGGTTCGAGCTTCCCCTTTATTCCTCCCGACCGCCCTATCTGGGCTCCCTCTCCAATCCCTAATATAGTTCCGGTTCTTCGATTCCTCGCCTTCGGGGGGATGAAGCTTCAGGCTGTTCTGCCTTCCATTCTCTCCGTAGCCCGAACTGGGGTCATAAACTGAAGCCTAAGTTGTCAGTAGACCAGACAATGGCACCGGTAGTCGAATTATGATCGCTGCATTAGCACGCATATTCTGTCAATCAATGTAAAACCTATGAGTCTTTCACTGCACTGAAAGTTATTGTCTTCTTATTCTAGAAGATCCAAGTACGGTTTGGATCACGAAAATGACATTCTACAGGGGATATGGACTACCGAAGTCATCTGGGCCCCAGAACCCATCACCCTTTCCAGCTACCGGCGGTGCCTCTGCTAGTTGAGAAAGAAAGATGAAGGAATGACAGGAGAGACATCCTGGCCAAAGCATCGAATGTAAGTACCCCTAGGAAAATCATCGTGAACTGTTACGCAGAATTCACCGGGCGTCGATGGATTTCAAGTGTGGGGTAGGGGCGCCGCCGCATACATAGTAGGAGACAACAAGAATAGAATTCGGTCACTCATTATGAACGCGAGTACTGAGGGAGCCATACATCGTACTAAGGCATTTATACGCAGTGAACAAGGGTCAAAGAGGAGATTTTCTATAAGAAGAAGATGGAAGACAAGATACGCTCTCTAAGTAGAGTCGGCTATAAGAGAGAATAAAACGTGTTTAAGGGAGGGATGAGCAAAGGGGGGGAGTGTGGGCTCGCAACATATTTGTTACTCCAACACATAGTCCCAGTATTTTGACAACCTAGATGTGTTGCTCTTGTGGGACGACCAGACGAGTCCAAGTGTATGATACCTGACTGTGTCATAGCCTAGCTGGACTGGACCTGACCATCCCCCTGCGTCAGTGGGGTCATCGTTAAGAGTCTCATGTTATAATGACATGGGCAACGTTTAAATATTTTCGATGATCCAATGAACGAGAAATTGAAAATAGACTCCCAGTGTCATCATTGTGCTATGCCAGTGGTCGAACGATTGACTTCCCGAGTTACTCAAGACACCTAGATCTACCCAGTAAGCTTCAAGCCTCCTCCCTCCAGAAAATGGCCCGAAGCGCTAAAAGCTTGCCCGAACACCGCTGTCCTTACGCACCTGAGGTTCCCCACACTTCATTCTCTGTCTCACCCGCTTCCGAACCACAGATATTTCCACCCCAGCCCGAATATTATCCCACCCTGTTATCAAGAGGCCGGCCACTCGAACAACTTCCCACCAAGCGTCGAATAAACCCCTCCTAGCTCTTCTACAGCCGCGGTGTTCGTTGATGATGTCATCTGGAAGTAGGCAGCCCTTTAAACACTGCTCGTATTGACGATGAGGAATTTCTTTTTATGTACACACATATATTTGTGTATAACCCCAAATAATTGGTCAGACTAGCGAGGTCCTTGCGCCTCGTTTTCTCTCGCTTATCGTCAATCTACCTACCGTATCCCGCCGCATGTCTCAGAATCCCCGACCCGAACTCACTTTCCATCCACCCCGCCTACAGGCGTCTTCTAACCCCGCCCTTCTACCCTGTAGCAACCCCAGGTACTCCGGTGAGTGGTTCGAGTCCTCAGCCTGAACTGAGCCAGCCCATTCAGTACCGCTTTCGTGGCGACTGGCTATCGCAATGGTGGGGTCCGGAATGCACGGAAAATATTCAAAGAGGATCGCCCGAATGCCCCAAATCCCACACTGAATATTGAATCACGGCTCAAGCCTTCTACAACCCCTTATAATGTACAAGTTGAAGAATAATGACATCAGCTAGTCGTATGCTCTATCATCTATTCCCGCAATACGCGCACTCATAGTATTCCGTATTTATATTTACAGTGTAGAGACGGGGTCCCATTATGGGCAGGCTTGGACGTGAGTCCGGCAACCAGTTACCTCTCTGCGCCAGCCAAAATATCGACCCAAGCTCAAGTCATGGATGAGATCCTTGCCACACTATTCGCTCGGCCAGACTCAAGGGAAAGGCTCGGACATCTTACGGACGGCACCCAGGGCGGTAATATCAGCGGTAATTACAAGGGAAGCCGGAATCAAAGTGACAGCGGGGGAAGCAATGGAGGCCAAGAGTCTCGGAGCCCACGGAACTGCGGCGGGAGCCGTCAATGCGTCGGGCCCACATGCAAACCACAGCGAGTAGCCCCTTGAAGCCCTCAGCTTGACGAGGGCTGCAGGTGTGAGCGACAGTTCAACGTTCAGCACTCATCTGGAATTGTTGTGCCAATGGTTGCACAACGCTATGGATGTTCGAGATCTCGACTTGAACGACTGTATTGGGGGGCTCGTGATATTTTACTTGTTGCGTATCCCTTGTGGTTTTTCGCAGTCAACTTATCCTCACTATGATGTTTGATTATGTACCATGTGTATTATGGTTTGGATTCATGAGAAGTGTGCATGCGCATGTAGTGGATATAGCGTGGGTCAGTAGATACTGCGTTTGAAAAAGTAACAGGTTTGTGGCCTCCGGAACCACCGCGGCGATATGAATAATAACCATGGAATATATTTTTACAGATACCGGCTCTTGTCATATAAGGCTACCGCTAGCTAGAGCAATTTGTCCACACTAACCTAACTTAGTGGTACTTGAAGAGCCAGGCATAGTCAGGATCAAGAAAATCGCTCTCAGCGAAGAACTTGATCTTCCATCGCGGCCATTTCACCATCTCAATATCTGGGCCCGTTCGATCAATGTTCCATACTGCACGGGTTAGAGCAACTGTGGTTATATTCTTCAGTTCCATGGCCACTTCTTCAACTGAGAGAGGCAGCCGTAGGTAAGTCCCATAGATATGGAGGAACTCGAGGTTTTCCATACAGGAAAGCTTGGTCATCTAAGAGGAACTACTTCAGTAGGTTTTCTGAGCAAAGCAGGGGGGCTAACTCACCAAAACAGGTACGTGCGCTCCTGTACTAGCGTCCCAGTCCATTGCTAGTTGAAGAGCTTTGAGCCCCAGAGGAAGAGAAACCATGACCATCTTGAGGTCATCCTCATTAAGAGGTCCCCACCCAGTATGGAGGCCGAGTACCTCGAGGCATGGAAGTTCCCGAATGTCTGCGAGTAAGGCTTCGATGGTGAACCATTTTGCGCTTGGGAAGCGAATATAGAGACGGCGCAGATTTTTGTGTGACTGGATAAAGCGGGAAACTTCGACCGTAAACTCTTCGCTGAAGGGTTCATCGGTAGGACTACACAGACAGGATATGCGGAAGGACTGGAGCTTCGGGAAAGTCGTTTGTTGGGGGAGGTTCGAACAAACACCGACGTCGACTGCCCCTACGATCGAGAGGTCTTCAAGAACGGGGCAATGGTGGCAGATGAAGTCGAGGCTGATGGGGTATTCAGAATCTCCACTGCTAAGTTCGAGGGCAGTGAGCTGATTGTATACCCAGACAGGTATGCGGTCAACCCAGTATACATCGATGGAAAGGGCGTGGAGCCGGTGATGAATCGATGGAGTGAATTTCAGGCCGGTCAGCGTGTTCCTAGGAGGCATGGGTGATGAGATGTCGTCGTTGGCACCATCTTCTGGGAAATATATTATGTTCCGATACTCGAAGAATTCGAGATTCGGGAGCCTATCCAGGACGTCGATGGAAACATGACTGTACAATATAGTGAGATAGGCAAAGAATTTTAAATGGAAAGTCGTACGTTGAGTAGAGGAGATGTTGGACAGTAGGGGGAATGGCTTGGATAATCTCTGTTATCGCACTGTTAGACGAACCATAGCAGCGAAGTGTATGAAGATTCTTGAGGGTGCCGAGTGCTTTAGACAAGGTGACTAAATGTTTGAGTGAGGGTATGTTAGAGGCTGACCTAGAAGAACTCATTCAACTGATTCACGTATTTCAAATATGGCCGGTGAGTCCACGAAGGCGACCAGGGTCACATCTCTGACCATGCGTGCAAACCGTACGTCGTCCAGGATACGATGGAGGATCTCCCATGTCCTATGGACGAGTTTCTGCTCAGTATCCCATGAAAACGCTCGGTTATTGGTGTCCAGCATATCAAGGGCCCCGGATCCTCCCAAGATATAAAGCTTGACCGAGGAGAAGACAAAAGGCAGTGTGATGTCGTGGAAAAAGCGCGAGACCTCTAGAAGTGGTTTCTGGTGCGATAGGGGCAGCCATGACACCGCCTGAGACCATACTTCGGGAGGGAAGGGGTGTGGGTGCATGGCGGATAGAGATGACAATGGACTGGGGTTGACAACTGTTGACTCGAGTTAGCGAGGGTTGGGATCAAATTCCCATTCCCCCCGTTCCTTTCTTGTCAGTGTGACTCCCAAAAGAACCCCACGCGACTGTCTTCATATAAGCCCAACAATGCTTTTCGCAGACCTCTTACACCATCATGGCGAGCAGCAAGGCCTCACTTTCGGCTACCAATATTGCCATACACCATCACCTCAACTGCGATCTGTACCTCTGGAACGTATACAATGGACCTACTACCAATAGCGAATCCCCTCAAGACGCGTCAGAGATATCCAAAGCCCAGTTTCATAGAGGCGAAGAATGGGAGGCATCTTTGCTTGCGTGGCTTGACAAATCGAATCTGCTTTTGCGAGTACCCCCAACTCCGATGGAGGGTGATATCTTGATGGAAAACATATTGGCCGACGATAGAAATCATTTTTTCATCGCGGGCCTACGATTTTTGCCTCCCCGAGATCAGTTGGCGAAACGGTTTCAGTCTTTCGGTAATCAACCCGTGAATTTTGGGTTGGGGAAGCCGGATCTTGTGGAAGTTGTGCGTCAGGGTGATAAGGTTGTGTGGAAGGTCATAGATGCAAAGGCATCAAAATCTGTCAAGGTGTGTGCTGGATCGTGTTATATAGATGCCCTACTCAATTTTGCAGTAGACAGCACACCATGCCCAAATATATTTTTACACTTTGTGTTTGAAGTATATTCTTGAACATGCGTTCTTTGAATGCGCGAATAGCGCAGGAATATGGCTGCCACCCCCAGAAGGGTTCGACTTCGCCAGCCCCGATCTTGCTGATATCAAGAACATTGACCTCAATCTGTTGTCCGGGTCTCTCGACGCCTTTTTGTTTCGGCGCCTTCCCCTTATCCTTCAGCAACAGCGCGACCAGGTTCAATGGCATCTCAACCCTCTATGCAAAACGTGCAAATTTGCGTTTGATTGCGAAATCAAGACGATCGAAACTGGCCAGCTTGGACAAATACCCAACCTTTCTGTAGAAGATGCCCGTGTTCTGAAGGATCTACTCCAGCTCGGCAAAAGCCGATTGCAACAAGTCCCAGAACCTCTGACCGATATTGAAGAGCTCCACACTCTGGTCAGGACCGATAGCCTCCTCAAGAGAATCGCTGTAAATGGCCCTAGTACGGTCAAGAAATCGAGGCAGATTTTAGCCATCCCCCGCCGCAAGAGACTAGCTTCCATGATATTCAGCCCCGTGACTGAAGCTGCAAGGAGCGGGCAGACTCAGGTATGCATATATACTAGCTAATTATATATCACTCAAGTCTCTCAACATTCAGGTTATCTCGCGTCTGAACTCCACCTGTCCATCGAGAGAGGATATAGCAGTTATTTTATCCTTCATTGTGGATCCCTCGACGGCGAGCCGGGGCCTGAGAAGTTTTTGTATAACCACCCATACCGAAGGTCTGCCGCTTCCCCAGCTTGTTACTGGTACAGGAGAAGAGCTCGTTACCGCCTTGGCAAACCTCATACGAACTATCACCAAGTTACAAGCAGACTCAAAGTACAAAAACCTCACAACCCAATTCTACGTCTGGTCTACCAACGACCGCACCATTCTCCAGACGAATATCATCCATGCAGCTCTGTCCTCAGACATGAGCACTGATGACGCGCGTCTCTGCATCGGTGCACTTGCCCAGGGCGCCGCATTACTCCAGACAGCTTATCAACCTCTTCTCCTCTCTGGCGCTCTCCTCGGTTTTCTATCTAAGAAGAAGCGACTGAAGAAAGAGTATCAAGCATGTTTGGCGAGGATGGATCTACCAACAACTGGTACCGTGGAGGAATGTCGAAAGCGGGTCGAAGCTGCCATCATATGCTTAAACGAAGAAAAAGATAATACGTCGAGGACAAGCCAGAAGCAACGTGAGTTGGGGCAAATTCCGCGTGTGGTCGTACTCAAGAAGGAGGTGGAGAGATTGTTCGCATTGCCTATCCCCGGATATTGGGACTTACCAGAATGTTATACTGTGATGCTATCTCAAGCAGAAGCGGGAGGATGTCCTTCTGAAGAGGAGCTATTCAGGGCATATAGGCACGGGACAAACGCCGAACTCGAGACGTTATTCACAAGGCACAATCACGCCATCCACGCCATTCTCATGAACGTGCGGGAAAGGATACAACATCCCAATGGACCCCAATTGCTGGTCAACGAAGCAAAAGTGTTGTCTGTTAACTTTATGGACTTGTGTCGCAATGACACATTGCGAAAGCTTTTCTATATGCAGCAGGTACGTGTGATAACCCAAGCCGTCAGTAGCCCTATACTCAACGCAGAGTCCCTAGTTTGAAGTCTTGGCGAAGCTGACAGAACTCTGGAACTCTCGCATCGACGGTTGCCCCGACGCCCCCGTCCTCGAATTCCAAAATACAAAGCCGGGCAGCAAAGGCGCTGAACATGTGTTCAGAGTCATCTCAGGAATACTCGATGCATCTCCAGACCGAGATCAACCCTTCTACGACAAGCTCCTCGTGATGGATGTAACGCCTGAGAATGATATGGATAGTACCATTCCTGTTGAGGCGCTATTCGATGACCTTGCGGTGTCTGGCTACGTTTTCCCTCTTAATCGATATACCAAGCCGAGCTGGGAAGCTCAACCTCTCATCGTGCAACAGCGATTAGCAGTGGCGGATATCAAAGACATCAAAGCGATAGGTCGCGAAACCATCGTCACACTCCGCGTTTGGGGCACCTGGAAAACCCAATATGAGCCTGGGACACAATACCATCTCTCGCCCCGTTTTGTCGACTTCAACACGACCAAAATTCTCTCTTCTTTGTTCGAAATCGACCTGCAATACGAAACCAATGCCACTTTAGATGAGACGGGGGTAGCTAAGGATTTGGTGCAGGTGCCATATCTGCAGTTGATCGAGGAGCCACAGCTGTTTGGTCGTATACAGGCGCCAGAGCAGAGCTTGAAACTTGAAAGTGATATCCAGAAATTATTCAGGGATCTTGACGGGCTTGGGAACGCGAGTGCGGGGTCACTAATGTTGAAACCTTCGCAACATAAAGCTGTCCAGAGGATTTTGACTAATAGGTTATCGGTCATCTGGGGTCCACCCGGTGAGCCTTCTCCCTACTTGTCTCGATTCAGGCGTCTAAGATGTGGATGTGTCTTTTAGGAACAGGGAAAACATATACAATTTGCCTCTCACTGCTCCGATTGTTGGAGGTTGAAAGAAGGATGGATAATTATGATCAGAGGATCATCTTCTTGACGGCAATGACACACGCAGCAATTGAAGCCATACTAAACAAATTATCGTTCCTGATGGATTGCTACCGGAGCATTACTTCTCTCTCGACTGGATGGTTGGATGATGTTGTGGTTGAACGTGTGATCAAGGGGAACGATCATGCTGGGCCATCAAATACCCATCTTGTTCACATATACGCTGGAACGTTATACCAAGTAAGTTGCTCTATCGTCTCATACCCCAATCTCGCTCAAGATACTCTATGCTAGTTATACAACTTCGCCAAGAACCGTAACCTGGAGGTGGACACCCTTGTTGTCGACGAAGCAGGCCAAATTGCACTGGGATCATTGTCGCTCGTTATGCGTTCTTTATCCCCAGCAGGTCGACTGATTGTTGCCGGAGACTCGGAGCAGCTTGCGCCGATACTGAGTGCTCAGTACCCCCAACCGCATGAAAGATGCCTGTTTGGGTCCATGCTGGACTGTTTGATGTATTCGAGAAAATCAGGAGCGGAGAATGCACCCTCGCGTGCTTTGAAAGTGTCTGGGTCTTTGGATGATATCATGTCGTCACAGGGAACAGTTGTCCAACTGACAGAGAACTTCAGGTATGTGTACAAAGTTCATGGAATGCACCCAAGCCTCTTCTGAACTCAACAATAGGCTGAACCCTGATTTGGGAGAGTTTGTCTCTACAATTTACTCGCGTCAGTTGAAATCACAGAAACTACAAGCTCGGCAACTGGCTTTCGCGCTCAAGCAAGCAGAAACTATGGCCATCAAAGATTCATGGATATCTAAACACATTTCAGAAGCGGTTCGCCGCTTCCTCACTTCCCTATCCGATGTTATGTTACACAAACCCCAGACCTTCCTCAAATCCCCACAACTCCAGTTTACGCCAGAATACGCGATAGACCCAGCTGCCCACAAACCCATCTCACTCGCCCTCATCCGGCTGAAAACCTGGTCTAGTTTGTCGAATCATGTGGCTTACGAGATGCATGTACACGGAGAGGCCGCAGTTGCAGCGAGCTTAGTGGAAGTCATCAGGAGGTGCTCTCCGAACGATGATATCTTCGTCGCAACCCCACATCGGATTCAGCGCGAGGCGGTTAAGAATGCGCTGCAACTGTCGAGGAAACTCGACCCGACATCAGAGGAAGAAGGGTTTGGAAACTTAAGGTTGGGTTCACATTCAATTGGTGGTCAGGTCACCGTGGATACCATTGAGAGATTGCAAGGTGGGTTATTATTCCATGGTGAATGGGGTGGGGATCTCTGACCTTGGGGTTCGATAGGCTCAGAAGCGGCTTTCGTCATTTGCCTGTTTTCTATCCCTCGTTCGCATACGGCAGACTTAGGGTTCTTATTGGAGCGGAGGAGGTTGAATGTCGCCATCAGTAGAGCCAAAACACTGTGCATCCTTGTCACATCTGACGAAGTTCTTCGGCCTTCAGTGCAGATTTTAGCGAACGAGGATACGGCGAAAGGTTATGCTTTCTTGAAGGCATATGAGGCAAGAGCTTGGTCTTATAATCTCCCAGTTGATTTGGATAGTGTTCGCGGAGGGTTGTAGAAGTACGTTTAAACAAATCAACATGTAACTCTAGGATTAGATGTTCAATTTCTGTGATCTGAGTCAAAAATGGCATAAATCATTTACCACGACGTCATACATCTCTGACCCCGCGCTCTCCTACTTATCACCTTGGACATCTCTACCACCATCTTTATTCATGTTCAACCGGCCAAGCCTAGGCTTCCCACCGGGCCCACCACGTCAAGACTCAGATGCGCCAATTCGACAAACAGATTCCGACGCTGCCATAGCACGATTATCAGCCGCACAGAAGCACTATATCCATGATCCATTCGTCAGACATCTCGTACCCAGGGCACAATTCCAACACCCCCGACCACCGCTAATCAACATCGGGACGTATGTTCGAACGAAGGGAATCGACGATCTCGTGGAGGAGTGGTTGAAACTCGCTGAGAACAACGGGAAACAGTGCCAGATTGTGAGTTTGGGTGCAGGGTCTGACACACGATTTTGGCGCATCGCGGTATGAGATTCCCGTGCAGCTTTGAGAGAGGATATCGATTGAATGGTATGGTTTATGCGCAGGTAGACGGGACCGCATAAAGACACGATAAGGAGTTATATCGAGGTCGACTTTGCAGAAATCACAAGCAAGAAGTCCATGAGTATCAAGAAGAGCAAAGAACTCATGGAAGTCTTGGGAAACCCAGAGGACATTAAACTTGGCAAGATCAACGTATATTATTTCCGCGATTCTAGAATTGACAATTTACATAGAGCGAGGAGGGGCAGTATTGCATTCGCCCAAGTACCATCTTCTCGCTGCGGACCTTCGAAGCGACCCCGTCAAGACTCTACAGGATGTACTAACGAAATGTATGGAAGGTTCCGATGAACCAATACTGTCACCCCATTGTCCAACACTCCTCCTTTTCGAGTGCGTGCTAGCGTACATGGCGATCGAAGTATCTTCGCGACTCCTTCGGTGGTTCGTGAACTACTTCTCCGCAGAGGGGGAAGTCGAAGCGGCGCAAGCGAATGGTCCTCTCGGCTGCATTATCTATGAGATGTTTGGGCTTGACGATTCGTTTGGCAGGGTTATGTTGAGCAACCTTCGGGTAAGCATAAGTATACACTTTTACAGCATGGGTCTGTGAACTGACTGTTTATAGGCTCGGAATGTCACGCTGCCTGGAGCTGAACCACTGACAACATTGGATTCATTGGTAGCGCGTTTCCTTGGTACAGGCTTCCACGGAGGACTTGCAGTGACATTGAAGGAGATCCGAAAGTCATTTATCGAGCCGGAGGAACTTGCGAGGTACGCTTTGACCCCTCTTCATGGAACCCCTTTGATATGGCTTCCAGGATATCGCGGCTGGAAATGCTTGATGAGACCGAGGAACTTGAGCTAGTCCTTGCGCACTACGCGATTAGTTGGGGCATTCTCATTCCGAACCCGGCCGACAACGAAGTCTGGAACAACTGGAAATTATCACAAAAAGAGAAGCGGGAGGAGGAGCATCCGTTCGGACTGTTGCATACGACCTAGACAACGAATGACAAGGAGTCAGCACTAAGTACCAAGTAGAACTGAGCATAACAAAAGAGAATATCAGAGAGAAGATAAGAACCTGAAGTATCTCATCCAAGAGCGAATGAGCGAGAACTCAAGCCTCCTGTCATAAAGAAGTATCATGATACAAATGCTCATCAATGAGTCTCAAGACTGATGGGATACTTACTGCCGGGACGTACGCTGGAGGTTTGCTAAACTTTGAACGTTCGAACTTTAAAGACAGGCTAACTAAAATGATAGCGCTTTTCCCACAGTCGTTTCAAATACAAAATAATCAAATTAATATTAAAATTAAAACAGAGGAGTTCAGAATCCGACATTCGTCAATGAATTATCTCACCGCCAATGCGTGCTGACAATGCCTTCCAAAGTTATCAGCAGGCTCCTACCCAGACACTCTTTCCGCAGCTTGGAAAATAGGGCCGAGCACCTCAAATATTCTCGTTATCATCACAAACTTGTGGGGAACTTGGCGTCAACAGCTCTGCGGTCCGAGAACGCCAACGGCGATACGCAGCTGGTTTTGGACCTCTTCACCACTTAGCCGGAGCGTTGGCGTAGCCCCGGCGCATCCAAGGAAGGCCTTAGATCTCAGGTCTGTCTCTGAAGATATTGAAAATACATCACACAACGCGCCCGAGGTCTGGTCGCGCTTTGTTATGATGGTGGATATAGCTAGGTTGGGTACAGAATGGTAATCACGATCGGCATCCAAGTTACCGAACGGCAATAGGACTCCTGTCCCGTTGTCTTTAGAACGGTGGCCGGTGCACGATTTATTGATCCTTTCCTGGCAGGAGACAGTGCCTACCTCGATGATGACTTGTCCAACGGCAATTCGTATTCTCCGATGATACATAATACCTGGCACGAATATATTTTCGTTGCTTATTTTGGCTTCAGAGTGCTGGGCAATTGTTCTACATCAAGCGCCCCATCGATGACGTCACTTAGGCAAACAAATAAGTCCGACTGAAGATTCAGGGGCTAATTAACCAACCACGACAACTACAGATATTATAACCACGACCTGCACCCACATTCCAATCAATACATCGGAGGCATAACACAACCCGTCCTTCTTTGAGAACCTGACAAAACTTCTTCGGCCCCCGGAGAAGAAACAGGTGGTGCCCTGCAGGTCCAGGCAAGGAGAACGGAGCAAGGTTGTCATCATTCACCCAAGGACAAACGCCATGGGACGCGACATAAGATGGTGGAAATGAATAAGCTTACAGGGTAGAAGCAATCATCCACGCCTCATGTCTAAACGCCGTCACTGCGTCCGTATTTACCTGCTTGCCTGCTCCCCATGCCCCTTGCTCCATCAAATATGCTAGGTCAGTGAATGCCCTTGCACAATCACGATGAGCCACAGGGAACGAATTGAGAATCTCGCGGTGGGTAAAGATGGCATCGAGATACTCCACATTCGTGGTTGGGGAATTGTCGAACTGTTCTCGGATGGCTTGGAGATACGCGCATCCGCAACTTCCGTTTCGTAGTGCAGGGATAGGGTTGGCTGTTCCTGCGATAGGAAGGTTGGGTGTTCCAGAACTGATTGTGGTGATGTTCGCGTTTCTGCTGCTTGAGCTTGAACTGGAGTAGTCCGAAGCTCCGTCGGACTGCGATGATCATATATCAGATCCAGTTGAAGGGGAACTCTCGTCAACCTGAGGACATGACGTACGTGGTAGGTCATTTCGTCCATGGGATCGTCTTGTCCGTTTAGTCCTGCAAAGGAGATCCGGGTTGCCAGTACGGAATCTGCATATCTTGCGGCATCCTTTCTCCAGTTGGAGAATCAGCGCCAAGCAAACACGCTCGAATCACTCGAATCGACTCACTCTCGATGGACTCTCGATCTTCATCGTCTGAAGTAGATTACACAGATCCATTTCAAATGGCATCTCCTACCATCATAGCAGGATAAATAACCCCACAACTTGAGTAGTGCTGAATAACTCACGTTATGGTGGATATTTGCAGCTTCTAGACTACGCATCATCTCTTCAAGATTAAAACTGAGGTCGCAAGGGAACACAAGGAAAACAAAAGGGTCAAGGATCAAAAAGAGGAAAGCGGCAGTGGTAGTAGTTACTTACCAAAAGCCGAATGACGTCGATCCAAGCTTTTGTACCCAACGGACACCAGCGAGGCTACGCAATTATACACAAGAAACGTGTTTGTGGCCTTGAGTGAACCAGATATGAGGGACTCGTGTGGGGAGCAAGGCAGGAGCCGTAAAGAGGTAGCGGTACTGACTCTTCACCAACTAGTCTGCCTCAAGGCTGCTGCTCCTCAGTGCCACAGATGCATGTCTAGGCTTGGATCCGCATACTAGTGATAAGCTAAATCCGGACTACTCCCTGCATATGTCAGGAGCCAACACGCTATCCAATCTATTTCAGGATACGTCCATCCGATGACCCGGGGATCTTCCAGAGTAGAGAAGCCTTCGGCAGGAGGCAGGCGCCTCACCCATAACTCGTTCCCAGTGGCGCCGGCCTAAAAATAGGAAGCTCTGTCTGCATTGCGACCAGACTCTGCCTCAGGGTGTGTAGTGAACCCTGTGTCATATATGGCTATACTTTCTATGTAAGGAAGGGCTGGGATACTCTGGTTTTATTGTGTTTTCAATATTTCACGAGGCATGTTTGCAGTTGCATTGCGGCGTACATCCAGCAATACACGTCTCCAGCTTCCATGTCCTCGGAGACCAGGAAAGCACTTTAAAATAGTCGCCCCGAAATATAACCTGCATTGAATATAATATAATTAGGGTCAATGTACCAATTGCAAAATGAATAAAAACCCAAAAGCCAGAATAGATGAGAATACTAAATTATATCGTATAATGTGTGAACAACATCACTAAGAAGTTGGAGGGAAACCTAGGCGAGCTATGAAAATCATGACATGACAGGACTTTCATACAAGCTAGACGCAGGGTGCGACCAAACGTCTGCCGCGGTGTTTGTAGGTTCATAGTCCATACCAGCCGTCGACGAACTTCCCCTCCTTACAGATCGTCGTGGGAAATGCTCTGAACCGCCGTCGTTTCCACGCATAGAATCGGGCCTTGAATAACGTGTGGGGTTCGTGTATCCTGCGCCAGTTCCATGGGACCGTTGCGTGCGGTGACTTCTCGCATCTGTCTCCGTGACTGGAGGTCCGTCTGCCTCGGCACAGTTTTGTAATTCCGATGGGAGGAGAATAGCGCGGTCAATAGCAACGGGAAGGCCTCGGTGGCGACCACGCAATATAACAATACAAATGACAAGTTTGGAAAGCGGTCCGAATGCACCAGATAAAGAGTAGTTTTGCTTTAGGTGTGTGAGTAAAGTCAAGAGCTTGGAAAGCAAGGTGGCTTACGTCCGGGATGCCCAAGCTTAGGCCAACTGTACCATAGGCAGAGACGACTTCAAACACTACCACGACTCAGGAATAGTTCATTAGGCTGGAAGGGGCCATTACTTACTGATGTTGAAAATATTAAACCAGACATAGTTATCTGGGTTATTAAGCTTATGGCGCTGGAAATGGGACAACGGTTAACTGTCAATGATCCGTACTTCTTTTAAATAAGTGCTAACCTCTATAATGCATATGAGAAATACGGCAATGAAGAGCCACCACATGTCTGGAAGGCATCAGCCATGACTTCGGGACCGTAGAAACATACATTAACGCACCGAAAGCAAGTTGTCTCCGAGCATGCATCGCTAGGTAACGACTCCAGATATGCATCCTACTCGACCCAGAGGGCTGAAACTCTTCCTCCTCAGGCTCCGGGTTATCCTTAAAAATTCCAAGTGATTGTTCTTCGTAAACGTTCGTCGATCGGACACTAATATTGTAAATAGGCTCAGACTGATTTGTCCGCGGACATGCCAAGTTCGCACTAACCTGAGTGCAATAGGGTCTAAAGTGGAGTTTTTGTGAGTACGGACGGAAGGGGTTGAGGAGTAAATCGAGACGCACAGATACTGATATACATCATAACCATGTATAACACCCTGGATTCGAAATAAGTGACACTAGACAGATTAAGGGCGAGAGGTAAAACCTACTTGACAGCAGGTGCTATGGAGTTCATCGGGACAATGGCAAATCCGGCAGCCCTAACCGCCACTGCCTGGAACAACCCCACCGCAAAACGCGTATGGAGCGGTATTGCAGCTATAACAGAATTGCCAATATCTAAAAGCAAGAAGAAGGACCAATCTACAAATCTGGAGTACCATTGAGTACGCATTTTGCAATTTACTGGCAGGAGACTCACGTGAGTAATAGGACAACAGTCAATAGAAACCATGTCTGGTGAGATGGAAAGAGATATGTATAGCATCGGCGAGGGTGATCAAGGAGAAAATGTAGTGTTTCGTTGAGTCGTGAATCCCGAGGTATCATTTTAGTTATGATCCATCTTGTCGCAGAGCGTCAGGTTGAGATAATTCCGGGGATACAAAATGTACGCACAATATGAATCGCAGGCTTTGGATAGACCGGGTGTAAGAAACAGGCAGGGGAATGAAGATTTATGACGTACAAGATAGGCTGTACAGGTTCCAATCCATTAGTTTTGGTTGCAGTATGGAAGAATGCAACTTACATAAGCACAATTTCCCCCGAGAATGAGGAGCACTTGGAAGACAATAAGAACATACGCCGTCTGGAAAGGGATCATAGACTGATCCACCAGCGAGGACCCTGTGTTTGTGAACGAGGACGTGACCTGGAACAGAGAGAACCTGGAAAAAACAATTATTACGCATGCCGATATCCGATGACGTCAATGCATACCATCCATTTGCAACTGGTCGGACTTCATTTGGTGGTTCGAGTGCACTTTTCCATCGGCCCATTGCCATGTAAGGTCCGATAATGGTATATGTAATGAGCTGAATTCCGAGCAGGTACTGAAAAGTCTCCATTAGAAACCAACCCAGTGAGTAAGCCAAGAGAACCGGAACTTACGCCTGCCACCGCCCACAATAGGACATTCAACGCTCGGTACTCAACACCGCCGATTTCTTCTAGTTGTTCATTTGTCAGGAGGTGAAAGGCGGAGTTGCGACCAACAATAGCATCGAAGCTAATGTATGGTACAGGCTTCCCATGTGCAGGCGCACGCTGACCCACTCGAGTCGAGACGAGAGATGTGGTCACAGGAATGGTGACAGTCCTTGAGAGCCTCCTCTTGAACCTGGGAAAGAACTTGTTTATCGCCCAGCCGATCAAGTCAAGCGGCATCGGAAATCCTCCATATCCACGATTTTTTGCACTCCGTCTAGATCTATGCGTTGCTTCTGAATGTGTAGTGTGCATAGTATTGACAGTATAATGTGGACCCAAAGATGGGCGACGCACAGATCCTTCGAGTACGGGGATCAGGGAACTCTGTTCTTTCTACAATGGAAGTAGCGAACTCACTCAGATCTGAGGTAGGCTGATTTGGTAGATCCGTTGAAGTCGAATCAGAATCAGACTCCGAAATTCTTGGTTGCTCGGGTCTCCCTCTGGGGCGCTGAAGGGTGGGCGCAAATTCAATGGTCTGCTGCCGAGGAAAACCTCTTGTGCCGTCCATCGTGGTGTCATACCGCTGGATGGGGGCTGATGGGGGGGAAAAAAAGTTAAGATGACAATCAATTAAAATAGCCAAGTGAACCCACTGGTGGGAGTACCCGGTCTTGACGAGAAGCCAGGATCAGACAATCGCCTTCGTTGTCTGATAAGGACCTTCATAAGCACACTACATCTTCAAATCACAGATTGTACAAACTTACCCGCCGCTTCCAGATCTTGACATTTCCGGAGAACGTTCTTGCGGTCTCATCGATGGTGACCCAAGAGGATTCCCAGACGTGTCTTCCTCAGCTCTAGAATGCCTCGAGCGCAAGGTCGGCGCCTGCCTCAAAGAGGGTGCCTTTCCCTCAGTGACCCACCCACTCGGATTCACGAGCTTTGGGGCGTCATCCATGCGCCTAATCATATCCGGTCTCAATTTCCGAATGATTCCATGTTTGTCACGCCGGTCAGTTTTACTCCCTTCACTACTATCCTCCTCGGCAACAACCGAGAGGCCTTTCCCGGGTCGCAGGAGAGCCGCCATCCGATGGGGCCATGGTCGGTGCTCCTCCGGTTTTGGTTCCTCGCCCTTGAGTGTAGTATCCAGAGCCTTCTTCGCAATCTCTGACACCAACATATGTTCAAACTCCCGTGCGAAGTAATGTCTATCAAAGAATGAAACCACATCAATGAGTTTGAACCCTGAAATGATGCCGGTGTTGGCAAAGCTTACCTCCTGACGAGGACCATGAACCATGAAACGAACACCTAGGGAAGAATGCACATTCAGCCCTCGCTACCAACGACTCCCACATACGCCAGCAAGCTACCCACCGGATTACCGAGCTGCATCTGTATAAACAAAATTCCTTGCTGCCACGGCGTCAACTCGCTTAGATTCACCGTGGTCAACCCACAGACACACATGGAACTGAAACAGTTGAAGAGCGCATCGATGTACTCGACGTGGTATCGGCCGTTGCTGGCATAGAATATCCCAGAAAAAAAGAGGGGGGTAACGGTGCTGAAGGTCGATTTTCGCCGAAAAAGAAGCAAAGCAAACAAATCATTAGCACGCGGCCTCGACACAGGGACAGGGCTGGGAAGCGCCCAAAAGAAGGCAACATTACGCACAAATAGATCAAGTGGATCCGGTAGAAATTGAGCTCATTCTTGACGCCTGACCACAGTCGGGTTGACCACTTGGGTGGGGGCGGGTCTGCCATGGGGTCGGACCGGGGATGGTGATGGTGACGGTTGGAGTGAGTGCGCGAGGGGAGATGGGGCTGGGGTGTAGACCCGGGGGGTGGGGTTATTTTATAACCAAGGGCCGGGAGGGGGAGATAAGAAAATTATAAGGATTATAGGCTACCCAGAAAGAACGGAATGGGAGTGATGGGCATATAGAGACATCTCTTGGCCCTGCAATAGAGAAAATATGTTTAGTGCGTTTGAAATCTTTCCGGTACACCTTCTCACGGCTATTCATGACGTAGCATTATCGCCCGACATGGCAACCTTGCGAAGGTCCTGCAAGTCGCCTATTCACAAAAATAGAAGGCTCATCTAGAATACCACATCATCTGTTGTACCTATCAAAACAACACAACTCCATATAGGAGCACAAGAATAAACTATAGAAGTACTGAAATACGAAGGAAACAACAGAGCTGATGCCGAGACGAGAGTGGGATGGTAAGACATGGAAAGAAACGAACAAGGAAAAAGAAGGAATGGCTAAGCTATGGAGTGCAGTCAATGCTAATAGTGGAGGAAAGTAATTAGGCGACGAGTGTTCTATGATAATAGAGCAAGAAGTTTATCGCTGTCCATCGACTTGGATGCTAACCGTGACCGTCGCTCCTCATCAAACCCGGCTCCCTTGATCATTGTCGCAAATAGCGTCAATGCCTTGGGTGCATCAATCGCAATATCATCGATAATCTCAGCAACAGGTGTAAAGCCCTCCTCGAACGACGCAGGACTGCACAAGCTCTTCGACACCGCCCGAGCAAACAGATCTGAGACCAATAGCGCATCCCCCTCCTTGGATTCCACAGCAGTCGACACCAGCTTGTCCACCAGCTTGTAATGATGCTGGGCAGGAAGGGCCGTAAAGTAGACCTCGGCTTC
>MU151242.1:0-54746 GCA_015584085.1 Macrolepiota fuliginosa MF-IS2
AGGCCTCATGTAAACCTCCCTTATGTTTTGTCTGATCGGTTTCAATGCCTCACTATTACCTTGATATAAATGCATGTAGAGCTACGGATAGCTACGGACTTGATCCTTGTTCTGGTAGACCAAGAAGGGACTTATATAAATAGCTAGTTACTGGTAGAACTTTAGTTTACTATTGTCGTTCCCCTCCTCTTATAACATGAGCTAGTCTCTCTATATCTGGACATGCATGCTTAAGTCTATATTGAGAACAGTTGTTGCCAAGCCTGTATAGGCACTTCAACTTGCTACTCATATAGCCACTGAAAGCTGACGACCCTTTGGTTGTAACAAAATAGTAAACTCCACAACCCTTGGCTTCGCTGGGCCACAAACCAGAGGTCTTCTCCATCACACTGTCAATTCAACCAGGACTCAGTCTCCCCTATCGTCGTTGTAAAGGCTCCTACTACATCCCATTAAAACACCGTCAAATATGTCTTCCTTACAAGGCACTTCATCCTAGGGCCTCCCCCCTAAAGCTCCAAGCCACAGGAAAGAAAAAGGCAAACGTCAACTGTCACCTAACCAACCTCCAACCTTTCCTCTGCCGGCATCACTTTACCACCCTTATTCAAGAGCACCGTCAATCGTTAGGACCCATTCTCAGAGAAGTGACCCCGAAGAAGTATTACCAAAGCAAGGATATTTCAATCCTTCATCAACATCACATCATCCAAAGTCATCTCATTGCGGGAGGAGCAGATCTGTACAACAACATCACTCCACAAGCATATCTTGGCCAGGATCACCTGAACATGGCAATAAAACAAACCCTAGCCCAACCCAGTCCCCTTACTCCTCTCAAGCAAACTCTTCTGTATCTTTATACACGCCCCCAAGGAAAGACCCGTATCTAGATACAACTCCACCCACTCGAAGAAGTTGTACTCCCACTCCACCCAGACCACCTCCTAGACGGAGATCACCAAGCCCATCACCCTCACCCCCACCACCACCACCACCAAATGCCCCAATGGCAGCCCCATGTGCCGATAAAGAACTTTCTCTCAATAAAACCCCTTCCTTTACTGGCAATCAAAATGATTTTGATCAATGGTTCTTAATGAATCAAATCTACCTCGAGGCGAATGATCACATCTACCACAGTGATGCCAGGAAAATCTACTATACCTGTTCGTCAATGACAGGACCCGAAGCAGTTGCATGGGTGCAAGCCCATCAAGAAAGACACACATCAGCAGCAACAGCTACCCCTCCAAATGTTTACATGCCACCTCTATGGACCGTATTCCTCCAAGAACTCTGAGATGCATTCTCTCTGGTAGATGAACCATACTACGCACACAAACAACTCCAAAAATTGTGCCAACAAGGAATGAATATGGAGGACTTCGTAAACCAGTTCAAATACCTCACCCGAAAAATGAGGATTACTGACAACGCCATTCTAATCGACCTATTCCGCAATGCAATAGACACCAATATCGCAATAACCCTCGACATTGCAGAAAACCCCCCCACAACCATCGACGCATGGTACACCCGAGCAAGGGTTTTGGATGATCGATATAGAAGGGCACATGCCAAACATGGGAAGAAACCCCAATTTCAACTCATTAATCCCTATAAGTCGCCCTCGAACCAATATTATCAACGACCAAACCCTCCCCAATCCGCCCCTCGTGACCCAATGGCTATGGACGTGGACTATTACCAAACAAACCACTACCAGATGCAGGAGGAATCGCATGAGGAAGCTCAAGAAGAAGAAGAAGCTCCTAGGGAGTTAACCAAAGAAGACATGGCGAACGTCATGGAAAACAAAGGAATCACTGCAATCCAAGCATTCAATCTAACTCCAATCGAGAAAATTCGACTTACAAAAGGACAATGCTTCCGATGCGGAGATCCCCATCACCAGGCCCAAAATTGCAGAGTTTTCCCAAACCAATGACCCCCTCAAAATCATCCCAATCAAGGAAACTCGAACTACAGGCCCCAAAATCATCCACAAAATTCGAATTTTCGCCCTATGTTCAACCGAAAAACCCCCTCTTCTTCCTCCCCCTCCTCATCCAATCAACCAAAATGCTTTAATGCCTCCATCATCAACATTGGAAACACAATGCTTAACACTTTCAAATCAATTCCAAACGACCAACAAGAGGAGCTCCAAGCGATGATTATGGAAGGGATGAATCAACAAGAAGAGCAGGATTTTTAGATACAAGGAATGAACCAACAGCCCCTTTTTCTTCTACAGACATTTTACCTACACCCTCTGCTGCACAGATCGGACTTTTACACCTACCATGTTCTGAAAACAAACGATCTCTTTTTGCGCCAATAAAATTATTATCAAACTCTTCTTCACAATGAGTGACGATTACTGCCCTTATTGATTCCGGAGCACAAGGAAACTTTGTGGCTACAAACTTTGCCGAAAAACACCAATTAGAAACTCAACAATTACCCCACCCAATCATCGCTACCAATGTGGATGGAACCCCAAATAGAAAAGGAACAATCATGCATTCCACCATCATAAAAGGAATTATTGATGGAAGAGATTGCGAGATCAAAGCCTACATCACAGATATAGGGAAAAAGAACCTCATTCTTGGGTACCCCTGGTTAGAAGAAGCAGATCCAGAAATAAACTGGAAGAAGAAAACCTTAAATTGGAAAAAGGAAAAAGACCATGAACATCGAAGCCTTCTGATCCAGTCTATGGAAAACGATCCATTAAATGAACAACTTGATCTCGATATCACTGAAGAAATTCAGGAAGAATATTATCCCTATCCAAAAGAATCCACACTTGCAAATCTCCAACTCAATCACTTCTCCATCCAAGAAGAAATGAACAGCATCTTCTACTCACCCAAAGAAATTGAGATCAACTCAAAAACCACTACCGCATCCGAATTAGCTCAAAAAGCCACCAAACAAACTCATACTATACCCCCACAATATTCCAGGTTCGCATCACTTTTTGATGCCAAGAAATCAGAACGATTCCCACCAAAATGACCCTACAATCATGAAATAAAAACTTCAAAAGATTTTGTACCCAAATTGTTTAAACCTTATCAATTATCACCTGCTGAGACAGACAAGATGAAAAATTTCATCAAAGATAACCTAAAGAAAGGATACATTTGAGAATCGAAATCACCAATGGCTACACCGATGTTTTTCATCACAAAGAAAGATGGGAAACTCTGACCGTGTCAAGATTATCGATATTTAAACAAATATATGATCAAAAATGCTTATCCCATCCCAATGATTGCAACTATCATGGACAAACTAAAAGGATCAAAGAAATTCACCAAATTGGATGTATGATTAGGATACAACAATATTCAGATCAAAGAAGAAGATAGATGGAAAGCCGCATTTAAAACACCCTTTGGACTATACGAACCAACGGTCATGTTCTTCGGACTGTGCAATTCACCCGCAACATTCCAACATATGATGAATACAATTTTCCAAGACATGATTGAGAAAGGAGGAGTAATCATATACATGGACGACATCTTAATCCACACCAAAAATGATGAAGAACTCAAGCAAATTACAATGGAAGTCCTAAAACATTTACAAGAAAACGACCTATTCTTGAAAACTGAAAAATGCGAATTCCATCAAGAGTGTCTCGAATACCTAGGAATGATCATCACTCTGAACAAAATTGAGATGGATAACACCAAGCTCAACAGAGTAAAAGACTGGCCCATCCCAAAAACAGTTTGAGACGTCCGAAAATTCCTGGGATTTTGCAACTTCTACCGAAAATTCATCCATCATTATGCTGATATCACAAAACCCCTTAACCATCTACTCTCCAAAAACTGTTCCTTTGAATGGACTACTGAAACTGAAGAAGCCTTCAAAACATTGAAACAAGCTTTTCTGAAGAAACCCATCCTCACCATGCCCAATCAAACAAAATCCTTCATCCTAGAAACCAATGCTTCAAAATACGCATCAGGTGCAATCCTCTCACAAACAGACATAAACGGAAACAACCACCCAGTCGCCTACATGTCAAAATCTTTCAACCCAGCAGAAAGAAATTACAATGTACATGATCGTGAATTATTAGCGATAATCTGAGCCCTGGAAGAATGGAGACATTACATCAAAGGATCAAAATTCACTACACTTATTCAAACGGACCACCAAAACCTCACGTATTGGCAAGCTCCACAAAAACTTAGTCGAAGACAAGCAAGGTGGACCAAATTATTGGCACGATTCAATTTCAAAATAGAACATGTACCGGGAACCAAAATACCCGCAATTGATGCATTATCAAGACGACCTGACCACATACCTGAAGAAGACAATGATAATGAAGATGTAGTAGTCCTCCCAAACAAAATATTCATCAACCTAGTAGATCTGGAACTCCAAAAGAAGATCACTGAATCACCAAAATACAATACACTAGGAGCAGAGGCATTTCAACAACTAAAACTAGGAAAAATGAAAACAACCAACTCGAAATATGACATATTCCCAACTAGCACCAGACCAATTCTAACATACCAAGGAAAAGCAGTCATACCTGAAGACCTCTCATTAAGACGATTATTAACCAAACAATACCACGACCATCCTACGGCGGGACACCCTGGCGAACAAGAGACTTATCGCATTATGAAGAGGCACATGTACTGGCCAGGCATGTCGACTTTTGTGAAAAATTTCATAAAAGGATGCACGGCCTGTCAACAATTCAAAATAAATCATCATCCTACGCATCCACCATTAATTCCTATCAATCCTCCATCATCCACCAAACCATTCGCACAAATATCCATGGATCTAATTACGGACTTACCGACATCAGATGGATATGACTCGATATTATCTATTATCGACCACAGACTATCAAAAGGAATGATTTTAACTCCAATGCAAAAAACTGTAACTGCCGAAGGAATTGCCGACATCCTAATTCAAAAAGTATTCACAAAATATGGATTACCCGACAAAATTATCTCGGACCGAGATCCAAGATTCGCAGCAAGATCTATCAAAACGTTCTTCACCAAATTAGGAACAAAACAAGCTTTCTCCACTGCATTTCATCCCCAAACAGACAGAGCAACTGAATGATATAATCAAGAAATTGAAGCTTACCTCAGCATATACTGCTCGCAAAACCCCCATCAGTGGGCAACACATCTACCTATAGTCGAATTCACCCATAATTCTCAACAACATTCCGAATGACAACAAACTCCTTTCGAATTAATCATGGGATACAACCCCTCACCACTACCATCCATCATTCCAGACACCACAAATCCAACTATAGAAACACACCTTCATAGGTTGGATAACGCACAGAAAGAAGCTATTGCAGCACACCAAATCGCAGCAGACAAAATGAAAGGCAGAAATAACTCAAGATTCAAACCCTTTACCCTAGGACAATGAGTCTGGCTAGAAGCAAGAAATCTAAAAATACCCTACCCCTCAAAGAAACTTGCCCCAAAACGCATGGGACCCTTCCAAATCACACGAGTTCTTTCCCCCATCACATACCAACTCCAATTACCGATACCCTGGCACATTCATCCTATCTTCCACGCAGCCCTCCTCACCCTGTTTCAAGAAACATCTATCCATGGACCCAATCAAACGCACCAACCCCCAACCCTGATAGAAGACCAAGAAGAATACGAAGTAGAAGGAGTCATCAACCACAAGATCACATGAGGACAGCACTTCTACCTCATCAAATGGAAAGGGTACGGACACAAGGAAAACGAATGGTTGTCAGAAGATGATCTTACTGAACATGCACTTACCATCCTCAACCTCTATCGACGCATTCATCACTTACCACCATTCGACAAACAATGGGATCTTCATAAACCAGGAACTATAAAGATACGACCAACCCAACCAAGATAGAATCAACAACAGCAATGTCTCCTTCTTCTAACTCATCCTCCAAACCTTCTCTTCTATATGTCTCACAATGAACACACACCGTCCCCTTCCACCTCTTCCCACTCCACAAACCCTGACAAACTCCAAGTCAATGATCTGGATCTTGGATGGCTCGAAGTGGTGTGCGTCTCCAGCAAGTTATACCACGAATTCCTCGGAAAGCTTCCCGATGAGAGTATTGCAGAGGCCACAACATTCATCACATATTCCGCAGTTTATCGAGACATCATTTACTACCAACGAGCTTATGACCGAGCAAGGGATAGGCTCCTCACTCTCGAGATGTATGCGGACCAAACCTTTATGTCCAATTACCTCCACAAACATTTCCAACAACAACAAGAAAAACCCCCACTCGCTCATCTATCCAGAAATCCCTGTACCCCAGATGGAAAAGGAAGCTACCCTGAAACATTCACAGACCCGGAAAGGGTTCAGAAGAACCACGTCGCAAACCAGCTCACCATCAATCATCTGCATAATCACAAGCATGCCATCATTCAACGACAGTCTGCACAACCAACCTCTTCCACCACTCCCAAACCAAAAACCAAACCACCTCCCTCACGTCAACCTTCCTCCACACCATCTAGACCTTCCAATCCAGAACCACCCAAGCCAATGGTCACTGCCAAACCCAAACCAACTCCATCGACCTCAGCCCCTCAACAGATGGGATCCACTGCTCAACAGATTCCCCAACAAGTTCCCCCTCCGGGAGTTGTCTTAAAATGTAGACATTGCAGAAACGATGGACATATCAAGCGCAATTGCCTGAACTTCAATTGCAAATACTGTTTTGAAGCCACTCCAGGACACGATGCCCCCCATTGCAAATATTTCCAATGCATGTATTGTCAAGAATGGAAGCCATGTCACAATCCTCTCAATTGCCAAAAGAATCCCAACAAATGAACTCATTACCAACCATATGCGGAAAGACCCCCCTCTCCCAAATGATGACAAACTCCTACTCCTCCCCCTCGACCTTCTGCCTCTCAATTCAACGATACTGAATATTATGATAATGATCTGGCTGCAGATGGAAGAGCACCTGATTATGGATATTAAAAACGGAGTTTTCAATCGAAGAACGGGCTAGTGTTATGAAAAACACCTGCTGATCAGGCCTCATGTAAACCTCCCTTATGTTTTGTCTGATCGGTTTCAATGCCTCACTATTACCTTGATATAAACGCATGTAGAGCTATGGATAGCTACGGACTTGATCCTTGTTCTGGTAGACCAAGAAGGGACTTATATAAATAGCTAGTTAGTTACTGGTAGAACTTTAGTTTACTATTGTCGTTCCCCTCCTCTTATAACATGAGCTAGTCTCTCTATATCTGGACACGCATGCTTAAGTCTATATTGAGAACAGTTGTTGCTAAGCCTGTATAGGCACTTCAACTTGCTACTTGTATAGCCACTGAAAGCTGACGACCCTTTGGTTGTAACATCATGTGCTATGACAAAAAAGCGGGTCCAATAGACTATACATTCCAGCAGGCTGTTGATGGGTTTGGAGGTATATTCTTGAATGAATTCCTCGAGATCAGTGATGGTTTTGGAGGACATGAGGGTTTATCAAGGATTCCAAAATATGAAGTAATATGAAATATGAACAAGTCGGCTTTATAAATGGGTTCCAAGACATGTACTGGTGATTGTCTCAGGAATGATAAAAGGAGATTACAGTGGCCATCGAGACACCATTTTACAGCTGGTCTTCGGTTTCCGGGTTCACAGTAATAAACATTGGATATTTTTTTCAGCCTCACCGATAGGGTCGAACGTCAAACATTGACATAGCGCACCAGTCGAAGAAAAAAATGCCATAAGGAGACGAGAATATATAATTAGCCTATGCGAGGAGAAAGGAGACAAAAAAGGAGATATTCTAGGACCGGTAACGGATGATTAAAACACTTGAGTGCTATTAACAAGTAAGGACTGTAAATCTTTGTAAACGCCGAGGAGACCAAAAGATATGCCGAGATATCACTAAAGGATGTGAAGCCTTGAAAGCCGAACACGCCACAGCCCAGGAACACCACCATCACAAATGAGGACGCTGCGGCGTACGTGCTGCATCTATACTTTGCATCATGTCGGCATCCGCACCCTGAAGAAACCACAGAAGGAATAGTCAAAGAGAGAAACCATAACACAATATGGACAAAGAAAAAAGAGATGTAAAAGAGAACGTGGAAACCACGAGGGAAAAACAGGGATTGTCGAAAAAAAAATACGATGCAAAATTAATTATTTCTTCCACCACAGGAAAGCGAGAAAGAGATGCATTAAAAATCATGAAAGAATCCAAGGAAAAAAATAGGTTCAGGCCCATTGACATTTTCACGCAAGTAACTTCCATTCGGTCCAAGGAAGCCAAGGCCCGCTCGACTCTCCCCAAGGCCATTCCAGTTCCAGTTCCAATTCCACAACCCCAAGCAAAACCGCAGGTCTACGACGCATGATGATGCTGACGCGGCGACGCACTCGAGAACAACGAAAACACTTTTTCCGCCCCCTCCTTGTACTTCTTCAACTTCTTCGTTGTCTTCGTCTTCTCCGCCGAAACCACCGCCTCCTCCACAACAGGTGAATGCAACACCTTCGTATTATCCTGCCCACCAGTCACACCATGCTCCGCATCGCCACCACCACCACGCCTCCCATTCACGCCTCCAACCCCAGTCCCATGCCCAGACTGATCCGAAGACAAACTCTGCGCACCAACACTCGCAGCTGACTCTCTCGACTTGAGCGAGGGCGACATCATCGCCGAACTCCCCATACTCAACGAAGGCGTCAACAACCCCGCAGTATTCGAACTACTCGATGCCATCGTTGCCATACTATTCACCGTTCCCGTAGCAGCCGCAGCCGCAGCACCACTAGACGAATTTATCGTCGACTGGCGTGACGGCCCAAACGACTTTCTCGACTTCTTCGACGAATACGACGATGGCGGCGGGTTCTGTGCACTCGCGTCCTTCCTCGTCTGGCTGCTCTTGGGCTGCAAGAACTGTCTCGGTCCTTTCCGGAAAGTCAAAGCAGCCCTCCCACGTCTCTGGGTCGGGCTCGGCGAATCACCACCATCCACAGTCGTCTCCGAAGCCTTCGACATCCCTGAAACCGATCTCTGCTGTTGCTGCGCCCTCGAAGGCGTCGAAGCCTTCCTAAACACCGCAAGCCTATACCGATCCACAACACCCCTAGCAAACAAACTTGTCCCCTTCGCGCCGTTGCGATCTTCCCCATCGACAGCTTCGACAAAGTCCCAGTCATCATCTTCTTCATCAAACCCACCAGCAGCCTCAGTATCTTCTCCCGCTTCAGTATCCTCCGGAAGGTCTTTGTCAAGTGCTGGGATTCCAGACCGTTCACGACGTTTATTCTTGGCTGCAGGACGAATCGCAGTTGATTTCTGTTGCTGCGCAGGAACCACAGTAACGGCCTTGTCTGGAATGGGTAGCTCTCTTCCCTTGGGCCTCTCCTCCGTTGGCGTCTCTGGCTCACCCTCCTCCAATTTATGCTCCAACTTCTTTGCGTCTGCCATCAACCTCTCTATATCCTCCAACACAAGCTCAGGCTCAGAGACAACTGGCAACACCGCCGGCCTGGCCTCAGGTGTCTTTGGCTCCCCAAGCCCGCTCCCATCTTCTTCGTCCCTCACCTCAACTCCAACCTCAACCTCAGCTTCAACTTCAACCTCGACCTCAGCCTCAGCCTCAGCTTCAGTCTCCACCACAGCCAGCGGGGGTCTCGCAGTCTCCAGCGGAGAAACAACACTCCCGAGCACAGAAGACGAATCATCCGCCTCAGACGACTCCGTCCCAATCTCCGTAAGTCCCGTCTTCTCCGATCCCGTACCCTCTTCTTCTTCTTCTTCCTCCTCCTCTTCCTCCTCACTGCTATCAATCAACACCGAATGCCTGCCCTTGAACGAATACCCATCAAACACATCCACCGAATCTTCCACAGCCTGCTGTTGCTGCTGCTGCTGCTGCTGTTGCTGTAACTGCAATTGCAATTGCACGCCCGCCGCCACCGCTCCCGATTGACTTTGTGGCTGCACCTGCACCTGCACCTGTCCCTGAATCTGCCCCTGACTAGGGCGAATTGATGAGCTGCGGGACTGGGACGGCGTAGTGGCAGTGTCCTCTCCATCCGTGCGGTCGGTATCGGTTTGAATATCCTGGTCGGTATCTGTCGTCTGATCGTCAACGTATTCGTCTAGCACAGGCTCCATATCGAGGAAGGTATCGTCAAAGTTTTGGGTATCACTCGCATTGGAGGGGTCGATGGGCGGGATATACGGGGCTATTTTTTTTTTGAGAATCGGAGTAACTGACGGGGGTGAGGAGAAAGGACTCACGGATATATCGCTTGTAGTACACGTGGGACCAGTCTCTGTGGACGGGAATGAGTAAAAGGGCTGATGTGTGCATACGTTTGGTGGTGTACATACATCATCGAGAAATAAGGATGTCGTTTGATTCTCGGTTCGCAGATCCTCAACCCGGGATTTCGTTGTAATAGCTAAAGAGGGAGGGACGGGATTAACAATCAACAACTCAGTAACGGCACAATGCCCGACTCACACCACGTATCAAACTCTTCGTATCCTGATCAATAGCCCTATCCTCAGGGAACTGCAACTCGTCCTGCAACACGCGGACATACATATCCGAATGGTTATTCGCCCAGAACGGTGTCTAACAAAAAGTCCATGAGTCTTCACGCACAAAAACAAACAAAAACTCACAATGCCAGTCAACATCTCATACAACATCGTCCCAAAACTCCACCAATCAACTTCATAACTATACGCCAATCCCTGAATAACCTCAGGCGCAAGATACTCCGCCGTCCCACAAAACGTCGTCGTCTGATCCTGCGGACCTCCAGGCCACCCAACAACCTGTTCCCCAGCAACATCCAAAACGCCACCCGAACTCGACAACCCACCCTTCATCCACGCTGCACTAGCAGTAACCTCCCCCGTAGGCGTAAGCGGCGCAGACGCCGTCGTCGACCGACGCGGAAACTCCTTTGAAAGCCCGAAATCCGTAAGAACGATATGCCCATCCGAACCAATGAGGATATTTTCGGGTTTGAGGTCTCGGTAGATTACGCCCGCGGCGTGTAGACCTTCGACCCCCTCTACGATCTCGGCGGCGTAGAATCTGGCGCGATCACGTCCTAGTCGGCCCCATCGTGCTAGTTGAGTGGCGAGGTCACCCCCGGGATGGAAATCCTGTTTGATTTATTTCGTCATCAGTTGCGCGTGATGACGTTTGAAAATGGTATGACCAAGGACGAACCATGACCAAAAATAAGTTTTCCTTATCATGAAAACTCCACCAGAGTTTGACCACGAATGGGTCTTTTCCTTCAGCCGCCATGCGTTTCAGCACGGCTTGTTCGGTGAGCGTATGCTGTAACTCCTGATGTGCCAACACGTGTCTTTTTGTGATAGCCTTGAGGGCGTACAAGTCCGATGTGGATTTGTGCTTGACGAGTAACACCTTTCCTGCACAGCCCTTCCCCAATACCCTCATCATCTCAAAGTCGTCGATGAGAACCTTCCTCTGACTCTTCTTTGGTTCTTTATCCTTGTACTTCTTTTCGCGCGGGGTAGTCGTAGATTTAGACCGCTTCTTGCGTTTGTTACTTGTAGATATGGAGGAATCGTCTCCGGTGGCAGAAGAGGCACCGTCCATATCGGTGGTGGGGACTTGGGATGCTGGCGCAGACTGGGCGAATGCACGGGAGAGGCGGGAAGACTTGTCGGGATCAGCGGAGTGAGAACGGTGTATACGTTGTGTCGGAGCTTGAGGATGAGCTTCGGAGGCACTTGGGGTAATAGATACGGGTATATTCTCAGGAGCCATTGCTGCTATTGCTATTGCTGCTGCTGCTGCGGTAGAAGACTCGGGAATAATAGCAGAGGAAGGTTCTAAAGGATGGAATGGGATGAGAACTACAGAAGTGGGAAAGCAAAGTTCCTCACCTTCGTTCTTCATTTCAGTTACCTCATCCTGCAGCTGTAGCTGGGGATTGATCGCATCAACACCAGGGCCTTCGGTCACCTGGATCTGGTCATCCTCGTCGAGTTCTTTCGGCGTCTGTACCGGAGTTGGCAACGAATCTTCGATGGGAGTGTGAGGAGAGTCGTCCCCGGCAGAGATTTCGTCTACGTTTGCAGGAGAAGTGAAATCACCGTTGGTCACGGGATGATCATCGTCGAGGAGTTCGTTGTCCTCGTCTCTTGGAAGCCCGCCAACGTGTGCTGCTAGATCTGATCGGACCCGCTTGATGGCCCGCTCGACACGAACACTTTCCAGGTCGTCAGTCCGCACGCGCACAAAACGTTTCCAGACGCGAGCCTGGCGCAGGGAAGCGGTGTTGGAGATGGTGGTGAGGTAAGCGGCAATACCGGTGCTAGTGGCAGAGGGCGCTGCAACGATTGAGGGAGAGTTGACGTTGCTAGCGCTGAAAGAATTAAAAGGGTCGTTTATCTCGCCGGAGGGGGAGGCGATGGGGGTTGGGAGGGGAGGATTTGTGTTTCTGCGGCTGGTCTTGTTGGATGTGGGGGAGGCGAGGCGGGAGAGGGTGTTGAGAAAGTTGGACTTGCGCTTTGGTGGCGGGGGGATGGAGTCAGCGTTTATGGGCAGGGGAGGTATTTTGACGTTTGGGTTTGTTTCGCGGAGTTTCTGGTCGAGGTCGAGGATTTCCATGGCTGTTCTTGTGAGAGTGAGGTTGTGGGTGGGTGCTGTTGGAGAAGGTGAGCAACGTGTATAAAATGTGCAGCTGTACTGACTCTTGATGTAGAGAGAGTATGAACGTGGATCGTGGGGAGACTCAGCCACACTGACGCTCCACGGGCCATCCTGCGTGTCTGCTCGGACAGGAGGCCGCCGTTGGATGGGATTGTCCATTTTGCTGCGCCGATCGATGGAACCGTGGAATGACCAGGTCGCTACAACAACGCAATAAAGTCCATACACACAAACATTCACAAATACCATCACAAATCTATTCAAATCTATTCCAATTCTATTCCACATCTGTGCGTCTACTCAATCCTCCCACTGCACCCGCTCAAACGCCCGTCTTCGGCCAGTGTCCCACCAATCCCGGACACCTCCCAACTTCTCGTCAATCTCGAGGATGGCCAAAATGATCCATCACTCCTCCGAACCATGCTTTCAAGACATCCATCATGATATATGATAGATCCAGAACTACAGAAAAGGGGCATCTCTCCGCCCCTCCCTCCCCTTCTTGCGCCCCTCTCCCTAGCCTTCTTCCATAGGCACCCCATCATGGCAGCCATCCAACCATACAAGCAGGTCGCAGTAATATTTACTGCCTCGTTCCTCTACGGTCTCTACTTCTCCACTCTCCTTTTCTGCTATCGCTGGCTCCTCTTCTCAGATGACGGCTGGACCCTCCAACGGCGGAAATCCATCAACTGGCCCGTTGTTGGCGTCACCACCTCCATCTTTGTATTAACTGCGGTGTACCTCGCAGTCACACTGGTCAGTGTGATGGATGCCGTTTACACTGCTTCCCTCATCCCAGGAGGCGTACACCAAGTGGCTTGGTATGGCATCGTACAAGTGCGTTCTCTGCCCTACCACCATACACCCAGCCAGCTCATATAGGCCTCATCTCGGCAGTGCACCACAGCCAACTTGACAGCCCTCCTCGCAGATTCCGTCCTCGTAAGTCATAAGTCATTCAACCCCTTCACTTCTCGCAACGCTAATCACATGGAAATCACATGGAAACCTACTCTAGATGTACCGCTGCTGGGTCGTGTCCAACCGCAATATCTGGTTGGCCCTCTTCCCAGTCCTCCTTTGGCTCGGTGGACTAGGCTGTACAATCCTCCAAGCCTACCTTCAAATCATGCACACCTCCGACCCTCTCATCGGGCCCTACTCCTGGGCACAGGTCAACATGACGCTCGGCCCCGGCATCGTGTTAACACCGTTCTGGGGCTCAACGACAGTGTTGAATGCATATTGTACTTGTGCGTTTACCCATTTCGTTTCCTCGGAAAAGCTGATGAGGATCTAATGTATTATTGATCAGTCATGCTCATATACAAAATCTACCAAGCCTCTAAAGACTCTGGAAACGCTGCATCCACAACCGAATTCCGTTTCGTCATCCGCGTTCTTGCAGAATCCGGGGTGCTGTACATGTCTGTCACAATCGCACACTTCGTCGTATGGTTCACAACAAACGACATTCTGATTACCATTGTCACCGCTTTCGTACGTTCCTCCCACATCTCTCTCCCACCCACCAAAGACTAACCCAAAAAAAACCTTACACCTCTATCATAGAACCTACCACTGATTGGCATGGCATTCAACTTGATCCTAATCCGGACCTCCGCCAACAGATCCCGCAGCCAACACTCCCACACTCACTCCCACACCCAATCTCACTGTTACTCCCCTCCCGCACACAAAGCCTCCTTCGCCACCACCATAACCCCCAGTCCTATAGCCAGTCCTACTCTACCCCCACCCCAATTCGCGCCCAACTACAACAACGGGTCCACACAAAGTTTCGGATTCATTTCCGTACAACCTGGGCTTAGGGTGTATGATTCTTCGGGGTCTTTAGCTCGGTCTTATGCAAATAGTGGTGCTGGTGGTGCCATTTCGAGGACCCAAGTGGATAACGATGCTCCTGGGTTAAATATGCATGTTCCTCAGACGAGTAATTGGTCAACCACGACGGGCGCCACGCTCGTCTAGCATCAATGTTGTTCCAGCCGCTGGTGATGATTTTGTAATACGTAAGGTGAAGATTGGTGGTCCTGTGTTCCCTTAACCCCTTTATCCGTTCGGTATGGCTGTCAGCAGGTGACTGGCATCTCTCATGGGTCCGGATGTTGGGTGTGTTGATGCTGGGCAGTTTAGTCTGAGGCACAGGGGGGTGAGTAAGATGATCAAGTAGTATCGTTATTTTTAACTTCTTTTCTATTGGACTTGATGTGTGTGTACGATACTTAGGATTGTGGACTCAAGGGATATGTCACGTAGCTGTAACCTTGATGGTGCGGTGTAGGCGGGACATGTTTTTTCTGATCGGCGATAGGATATTCGAAATATTCTGTATGTTCCTTGGCCAACTGAGGCGAGATCAAGGAATTGCGTTGATTGGCATATATCAAGCCAAGCACATCTCGAAACGTTAAAACAATGTATCTATAAAATTATAATGGATGCGAAGCGTTGTTGGGGTCGGCGAAGTACCTTCCCGAGCGAATAAGAATAGATTATGCAGCTCTAAATCCCACGTTTAAACTGTTTAGCATCTAATACTTGACGCTATGACGCTTACGGGCGTCTGCGGGCTCAAATCAATCATTCGTTGTTTATTCATACTGTGTATTGTCTCGGTTGGTACTTGATACTGATATGAAGTTTACTGGCACCTCTCCTTCATGATCGCATGCCAGTGGTCACTTGGTCTGACCGGTCGGCCATATACACAGTACTCAGCCCGTGTTAACCACATGAGCGCATTCAATCACTAATGATGATGATGATGATGATGATGATGATGATCCTCGATCACAGCAACCCTGAAGTGCACCAACAATAAACACATCCTCTAAGTTCCACTTCTGCAACAAAGCTAGCGTTGCTAAGGCCCTGCCATAATATCCCCCTTCTCCACCAGCCAAGACGAAGTTATTTACCCATATCAGCACTAGGATGTCTGAGGAACAAGCATAGGCTATGTATAGGTGAGTTTCCACGCACAACTGTCAGAGAGAGGAACTTCTTCGGGACCGTGGAATCCGGTCTTTGATTAATATGAGCTTTCTTTCTCTGCGCTATAGGTATTCATCTACATCCATGGGAGGATACTAGTATCTTGGGATATTTTTTGATTTCTCCTGCGACGGGAGTTGGTTAGTCACCAGTGATCATCGGCCGGCTCAGTGCAAGTATTGTAAATTGGTGCAGAGCTTACATCCATTATTAATATTCCTGATCTCTCTTTGTGCGCCGCAGTTATACCCGCACCCTAGCTCTTTGGCTACTTACTACGACGTAAAAACAGATGATTGGTATGTGACTCACCCAAAGTGGGACCGCATATCTGGGTCGCTGAAGTGTTTAACCGAAGATCAGGACAGGTATCTATTTATTACTTCTCCGCTGTCGATTACCACACTGATATGATATCTACATGTTCTGTTTTAAGCCGCCGAAAGAACAATACAACCTTCAATGGCACGACCGCTCATAGAGGCTATAAATTTGTTCATGGCCGACACACGCCATTAACCTCACAACTCATATCTCCTGCCTAAGCGTAGACTCATGGCGGACTCGATATCGGCATACGAGGAAGTAGGAACGGTCTTTACGGCCGCTCTCATCTTCGGCATGTATTTGATAACGCTACTCTTCTGCTTCCGCTGGCTCCTCTTCGACGACGATGGATGGAATTTGAGAGAACGTATATCCTGGACGACCGTACTCACCGCCTTCCTGATCTTCGCTTTCAACCTGCTGTATCTCGTGTTATCGCTGAGGAGCACAATTGCGATGGTCAAATATTTATCGGATAACCCCGGTGGGCCTGGGTATCATACCCCGCACTGGGACTCGATTGTCAAAGTGAGCTAGCTTTACATTTCTTGATAATTACAAGGCTGAGAGAGAGACAGTGCACCTCGGCGAACTTTACGGCCCTGCTGGCGGATTGTGCTCTGATATACCGCTGCTGGGTCGTTTATGGAGAATGCCTTGCAGTTGTTGTATTTCCTATCCTTCTGTGGCTCGGCAGTCTTGTGTGCACGGCTCTCCAGATGTACCTCCAGATCGTCCATGTCCACAACCCACTCATTGGTCCTCGTATCTGGGGTGCTGTGAATATGACCCTGGGGCCTGGTATTGTCCTCATTCCATTCTGGGCGTCAACAGCTGTCCTGAATGGCTACGCTACATGTAATGTTTCTTTCCATGTCTTGCCGAAACAAGAAACTTATTTGCTACTTGTGTAGTCATGTTAATCCGTCGGATATACCGGATTTCCACTATCTGTGATACGGGCACATCAGCGAGACAGTTTCGCTTCATTATGCGAATCTTGGCGGAATCTGGGTTTTTATATCTCTCTATCACAATTGCTCATCTTGTGACGTGGTTCACGTCGGATAATGTTGCAATCCAGATACTCAGCATGATCGTATGTTATTTTTTCTATCAAGATAAAATTGTTTAACCATATGGTGGCTTCATCCAGAATATGCCCGTTATTGGCATCGCTTTCAACCTCGTACTAATTCGCGCGTCTCAGACGAGAGCCGAGAAAACTGCACTAGAAGAAATACCCATTACCCAGATTTCGGAATTGCACTTTCGACAGTCTTCTCTCCATTCCACTTGTTGATTGCTCCTTGCTTGTAGTGAGTGTCTCCGGTTCTAGCCAAATTGATTGTTATTTATCTTGGGTCTAGGGTCTCCGTCAGATACCCTAAAGTGCTTAGTGGACCGAACTCCCCGTATGAGTTGAGGATTGTCATGCTGGACTTCTCCCAAAGCACTTTATAATTGGGTGTTTCGGCTCCGTTCTCCGTGACGCTCCTTCGTTTTGCCGGTGTTTATAATAAACCGCCTTGTATTCCTCCCTGATGCGCACTGCCCCAATTGGAGTTTAATAATAATCGAATCGATTTTCACTGGTAGTAGTCCTTCGTGTGCATGATCGCTTGACCCTTGGTCAAGCTTTATAGTCTGTATATATTTATTAGTTCTAGTACTTGCGAGTAGGTAGTCCCCTACTCACAAGCAAAACAACCGGGTTTTGAGCACCCGGTCCCTTATCGCTTACATCTGTAGCGCTGCGGGCGCCTCGCCGAAGCAATAGTCTTCCTAAACGCCCACCGGCTTGAAACTTTTTGTTCTGGATAGTTAATAATGCGTGTGTAGGGTCAATTCTCGGATCACATGCGAACCCGGTGAGGGCATTGGATCCGGGGGAGGTGTGATCCCGTCTGCCTGGTCGGAATCTTCCCACGGCACTGACGCTACGACTTATTTTTTTCTCCCTCTAAGTATTGATTGTCGGTGGTCCTTACCTCGATCATTTTGCGACCCTAGAAGTCAGCATTTAAAAATACAGCTGTGCGGACATATCTCTCCGTCTCTTCCATCTCTACAGTAAGCACCCCAATGAATTTGTTCAGGAACACCCTTTAAGGTGAGGTCAATATATCAGCGCCGGATTGTTGGAATAATAGGTGTGACCATATGGAGGTGTGGCGTCCCTGGCTTCTTCCCCAATCACTCTGCACACCACAGGTTAGGTTTCTCTCCTTCAAGCCTTTTTGCGCGAAAGGCACGTTGACCGTGGTCCGAGACCGCATGGTCCAATCTCCAGAGCCCCTGACTCAGTGGGACGCACACTACGCATAGCATTCCTGAGCCATACTCCACTTTCTCAGACATACGCACTACTTCAAATGTCGGCTGGAATGATTCCCCGGCGTCTCAAGATGTGTACTTAACAAGCTAGCGATACTGCTGACGGATTGTCGTCCCCACCGTAAAATGGCCAGCATTGATGCGATACCAGCTCACAGTTGGGTAATCGTCCTCCTTGTCACTGCTCTGGTTTGCGGTATCTCATTGTGCACACTTGCACATTGTTTGCGCTGGTTGATCTTTTCCGATGAAGGATGGACATTTCGGAAACGCATTAATTGGACGTTTGTGGTGGTATCGTTCCTGATACTCGCCCTGAACGTCGTAGCCCTGGTGCTCATCTGTTGGCAACTCGAGCGCAGGGTCATTCATTTGGAGAGCGTGCTGACAAGTACCAACTACCACACTCCCTCTTGGGTGGAACTTATCAAGGTGCTTTTCATTCAGCCATCTACGCGTCGTAACTGTCGTTCCTCCTGACATATTTCGCTTCCAGTGTGCTTCATTCAATTCCGTCGCATTGCTAGCCGACTCCATTCTTGTAAGACCGCCCTCTTAAGTGGCTACTACACCAAGCTAATCAATTGATATTCAGATATACCGATGTTGGCATCTTTACGGTAAATCGGTAGCAGTCGTTGCCTTTCCAGCTACCCTCTGGGTGGGAGGCGTTGCGTGCACTGCTATACAGGCATATTTACAGGTTTCACAGGCCTATGAGGGCGACATAGGCTCATATTCCTGGGGCCCAGTTAGTATGGCGTTTGGCCCGGGGATTGTCCCCTTGTCATATTTGGCCTCAACCGGCGCTTTGAATGTATATTGTATCTGTAAGGCATTCCTTCAAGGCCCTGCCACTGTACTAACACTGTCCTGCAGTTGTTCTGATATACCGGATCCATAAAGTCGCAAAGCAAACGAAAGAGTTCAGCTCAATAAGGAACCTCCGCTACATCATCAGGATACTCGCTGAGTCTGGCTCCCTATATCTTTCGGTTACCCTGGGGCACTCTATCGCATGGATCACAGCCAACGACATGGCTATTGAAGTGCTCAGTAACATTGTGAGTATATGATGTGCCCTCAACAACACCATCACCCGCTGATGAAAGCAATTATAGAACATGACCGTACTCAGCATTGCCTTCCACCTTGTCATCATACGCTCGGCTCAAAATAGGATTGAATCCGATGAAAACAGGGAGTCCCAGCATATTTCCACTCTACGGTTCCACTCAGTGTCTATGACAGTGAGTGCGAATTCCATTCTCATGGCAGATGACAGCGGAAGAGCGCGATCATTGAAGGACTGAGGCTGTCATGAAATAGCCAGTGAATGATTGCTAATTGACCATGGACAAAGGCTGTTGGAGGACTATTCGTTACATACATGGGCTGTAGATATAAGGATCTTTTACCTTGCGGGGGCGTGCCGCTAGTATTTATATAATATATTTAGCTCTTAGCTCCGGAATTTCAACCTCGACGGCCCCTACGCCATCCAGCCTTTTGTTTTATGCTTGCGGTGGGTGCCTCTGACCGGAATTCTGGCTGAGTTGATCTTTTGATGCCAGATAAATGACCCAGAATACCTGGCCGCTATATTTTCGGGATTGTTGCACGGTAAGCAGGAACCGCAACCTCCTGGATTCGTTCAGAGGGATCATATCAAGTCTCAGCTCAACAGTCGTGTCCAAGAAGCTCCTCTTTACCGATCCCGCTCTGGCAGCCACCAGTGGAATGACTTTGCCTTCATCGTTTCGAAACGCCAGCTCGCGGCCTGCAAGGCTAGGCTTTGACTCAGGCGACCCCATTGTTACTACCCTCGTCGGTGGGGATGAGCAACTCCCAGCTGATTTGCCTAGTCACTGGTCGTTCTTTATCACTTTAGCTGCTATTATCTCGTCCAATGGTACTATCGAAGTAAGTCTGCACTCTTTTATATAAACCCTGACCTACTGTACATAGGACACTGGTCTGAATCTCACCGAGACCCTGGGCGATATCTTACGTGTTGTAATATCCCCAGTGCGTAAGGATGGACTTATGAACAAACCAAGGGGTTCATAGAAGGTCCCACGGAAATGACACAGCTTGGTCTACCTGGCTCAGTCGGTTGATTTAGCCTGACGCATACTTGTGCTTGAGTGATGAGCAGGCGACTGTATTCGTTTTGCGTGGATTTTGCGTCGGATTGTGTAGTGGAGAGCCAACACTAGGAGTTCAGAGTGGGTACTTGTGTCCACCGGTATGATAACCGACTCGGACATCTGGACTTTGGTGTTCAGCTATCAGGCTCGTTACGGCGCTCAAGGTGGGTAGGCTTTCTTAGTGTCGACGTTGGTTGATCCTGTTATGCTACTAATCAATATACGAAAATCTTACCTTCGTGTTCATTCCAGCCGTTTAGGAGCGGGCACCTCTTGAGCTGGTGGCTATAGACCCTGTGAAAATGCCAAGGAAGTAAACTCCCCCAAACATGACTTCCAGCTGGCCGCCGTAGTTAGTGTGCCTGTTTTATGTTCGGCTGTCGCTTGCGCCAGAAATATATCCTCGGTGTCAGCGGCATCACATTCAATGCGTGTTGACACCCGGAAATATTCGAGTCAATGTCTCAGGTTAGCGAACTTAAGAAGCATTGTTAAATCCTTGACTCGAGAGTGTACGTATGGCTGTGAATTTATAGTTCCGGATATCGATTCTGATACTCATATATGGCAAGTATAGGACTCGTTCATTAGCTGCTGTGCAATTATATCCCATCGACCGCATGGGATGAAGGCCAGGAAACGCCGTCGTGTATGACTTTTATGACTATTTTCCCTCGATTATTGTTGTATGAATGCTTGGAAATGAGTGTATGATTGGATTCTCGGGAATTTGCAGCATGTCGGTAGAGTCATTACGAACTTTCTGGGGAAGTATAAAAGCCAGGGGTTTCGCGTTGCGTTTACTATCTTCGGGCCATCAGACCTTGGTAGCTTCCAACGCTTGACATACGTGCAATGGCTTTCAAACTTTTCACAACTTTCATTGCACTTGCAGCCGTGGTAACTGCCGGTGTCGCCCAGAGCGATCTTGCATCCTGCGATTTTGTCTTCACTCCCGATGTACCCGTCGACCCGGCCGTTACCAACGTCGTCGCCGACTTTAACTTCAGTTAGTGTCTCTCCTGTAGAAGAACATCAGATGAATGCTAACTACCATCACAGTCACTGGACGCGAACTAGCGATAGCCTCACCCACTGGCGAAGTATTCGTACGTTTGCGCCAATTAATCCTTCGTCGGCTCTTTACTGAGATAATGAGTGTAGGTCCAAGGGTCTACGTTCACCGAGAACCCAGACGACGTGTTCAGCGTCCATAACGATCTCTCTGCTGTTGATTGGACCTGTGCACAGGTGTCTGAGTTCTTTGAGGGGCTCCCTGCGCAGGGACCATTTGAAGGACCGTCGGGCGTAAATTGGAACATCGAGACTGCGGTGTGTGCTTGCGGGAATTGATGATCTGGGTCGGTTGGATGGGGAAGCGGTGGGGCGCCAGTTAGGGGTATTTTGGACACTTTAACCGGGTAATCTTTGTGAAGAGGAGATTATCATAGCTTGGAGGTTAAAAATAGACCGCATAACACTCGGCAGACTCAAGTGCCAGTGGATGACTTGTGACAGCCTGGGAAGGCGAGGTGAGATCTTGAGAGGATTTCCGTACTTTTCTGCGGTCGTTATTTCATGGATGTCAGATACCGGCAGAAACCATCGATGAAGACCGCTTCATCAATATGAGAGACTTATGTTAAATTCCTCGCCAATTACGACTAGACATGATATTACGGCGGAGGAGTGGCAGGACGAAAATAGGGCGAGCTGGCTAACTCTGGCCAACCGCGCAGGTCCGTCGCTTACGTCACCAAAGGAGGGTTGGGGGACGCTGACATATCTCAAGTCCCATGTATCCTCCATTCTCCCTTTAAACCATTCCAAACTGCCGTCCGCGGTTATGACCTACTTGGAAATTTTGGGGGGATTATGACCTTCTACTGAAAACTATGCCGACAACCGCCGAGACTCAATCCAGCCTCCCGCATTCTTATACTCAGGTTTCTGGTGCTCGACATCTGACCTCAAGGGGCCCCGTCTGTCTACGAGCATCAATCTAGGCTAGACCTACCGCTGGGTCGGGGCCTGTCACGTGGAACGAAGTTCCTGAATCCTGGTGAGGCTCACGACTTCCCATGAACTTTCTTTCTTTCTGAAAGTTTTTTTCACGACGGAAGGCACGCTTGCCGTTGACCGAGACATACGAACTCGAAATCTCAGGGGTCTGACTCAATTTGACGCGAATTTGCGGTATCACTGGAAGGGCCCCTGGCTGATCAGATGGAGGCACCGCTTTGAATGGCTGCTCAAGCGCTGAAACTGTTCTCATGGCGTCTCAAGATGTAGATAAAAGAATGGAGAAATTGCTGGCAAGGCCATTATCTTCAAACACAAAATGACCGACGCTGTACCAACTCACAAGGAAATACCTATCCTTCTCACCGCTTCTCTCACTTTCGGCGTCTCGTTGTGCACGCTCGGGCATTGCGTACGCTGGTTGATCTATTCCGATGAAGGATGGTCGTTCAGGAAGCGCATTCATTGGGTGTCTGTGGTTATATCATTCTTGATATTTTCCCTCAATGTTGTAAGCTTGGGACTTACCTGTTGGCGACTGGAGGACGCAGTCTTTCATTTGGAGAGCCGGTGGGGAAACGCCGACCACTATTCTCCTTCATGGGTGGCTATTGTCAACGTACGTTAATACAGTTATCCATGCATCGTTTCCGCTGACATATTCCTCTTCCAGTGCACTGCAACCAATTCCACAGCATTACTAGCTGATTACATTTTGGTATGGCCGCAGTTTATAATGTGGCTAGCGAAACTAATTGATCAACATTTGGAATAGATATACCGGTGTTGGCACGTTTACAATAAAACACTGGCAATTATAGTCTTCCCCATCGTCCTTTGGATAGGAGGGACTGTATGCGCTGCTCTGCAGACATATTTGCTGGTTGCCCAGGCCAACGGGAGCAACATAACCCCATTTTCCTGGGGTCCAGTCACTGCGTTTGGCCCAGGGATTGTTCTCCTGCCGTTCTTGGCTTCGACAGCTGTTTTGAATGCCTATTCTACCTGTAAGACATCCTCGGAAAAAGCCCTGTTACCATACTGACTTTTTTGTAGTTGTCCTGATACACCGGATCCATAAAGTCACAAAACAAACCCAAGGGTTTAACTCAACAAGAAACTTCCGCTATATCATCAGGATACTTGCCGAGTCAGGCTTTCTATACCTTTCGGTCACCCTGGGGCACTTTATCGCATGGCTCACAACAAATGCCATGGCCATCGAAGTGTTAAGCACACTTGTGAGTGCATCAAACATCTTGATTCTCCAACGGACATCCCTTTTTCTGATCGGCAACATCATAGAATGTACCAGTGATTAGCATTGCCTTCCACCTCGTCATCATACGTTCGGCTCAAAATAGAATTGAAGTTGATAGGAAGGCACTGTGTATTTCTACACTCCGGTTCAATCCTGTGACGGTGACATCGAGGGCAAATTCCATTCTTAGAGCGGATAACGAGAAGGGAGCGTGAATGCCTGCAGCGACGGGATTTTCATGTCAAGTTAGCAAGTAAATAATCGTAAATAATCACTAGAAAATGATCGTGTATGGGGTTATCGGGAGGGGGGATATTAATCACTACGTTTATAGACTGCTGCTCTGCAGGGCGGTTTTAATATATTTCAAGTCAAAGATCACTCCTCTTGGGTATTGGGTGGTAGAAAAAGTCAGCGTATCGGTAGGTGGGTTTAATACGAGTTCTAGTATGCGTGTACTCGTTTGAGACTGAGAATTGAATCGCGTCACTTTGATTTGCAACCCTCTTCAATGGACAAAAGATGTTGCTGTGACACCTAGGGCAAATATTCTTTGAATTTGGCTTGATGACACCTCTTATAGATGTAAATCCAGCAACAAAAATCTCTTCGCCGGCGTTACCACGAATGTTGAAGGGCCCCGGGAGGTTTTACTCTGGTATTCTGGTGGACCGCGGCCATTTTCTGTCAATTCAATAGTGTGCATGGGCTGATCGTTCCAGATCCACAATACATATTGGAAGAATCGTGTTGCTCCTGTTCGAACACAGGATTATTAAATCCCACTAGTCGTATTGGTTGTCGAAAGCTTAGGTGTGTACTATGTATCAAGGGGTTCCCAGAAACCCGTGAATAATATTTCACTTTAGTCTCTAACTCAAAGGCAGCTGGCGGGAATCTCGTTCTTCGAAAAATCTGTTGCATCAGTAGAATATCTAAAATAGTGCGATGCTCCAGTACAGTTGATAGCCCACTTGATCATTCATTGCTCGGGACCCATTTTGATACAGATGGGCACTGTCAATCTAATAATATACATCCTCCAGGGATGACACCGGGTTTCTGAAAATAACAAGTGGACAAAAAGAATGATAAAGGGCTGGGAGGAAAGGATGTGATCGCCGCTCGCAAACGTCCGTACAGTTAGCCTGTAAGGCCGTAAACCATCCCACCTCGTTTATCACAATAATGGCGGGGCCCAAACTATCGTTGTTCACCCTTCCGTAGGGTGGGGCGGCCGCCTCGCGATGTGGCCTTTCACGGGGCCTGCTCCGTTCAACCCACCCGCCAATCGTTGGTTGGTGCCCGCGGATGAGGGCTATAAATTTAGGAAGCATATTCATTAGTTCATGTCCGGTGTGATTTCGGTGTTGGTGCTGGCCGATGTAGGCTGTATTTCGCGTACACCCATGTCGTGGATCAGACAACGTTCCTGGAGTAGGGGCATACGCCGAAACAATTCATTGACTCGCCTTGGGACGTGATAGCAAACATGGTCGTAGGGTCTAGGTTTTGACTATTGCGTCAAGCGTGTGCTGCACCGGCAAGTTTACGGAATAAGGGAAAATCGCCACTCACCAGTTCTATTGATTTGGAAGAGCCGGGGAGTAGCCAGGAGAAGGGAAAGTGTAGCACTTGCCGAAGCAGTTCCAATTCCTCCGCGCCCTCACGTAGGCTGAGGCCCTGTACCTGAGCATTAGCCTGGTGCACTTCACCGCATGGTTCGGCTATGATAATTTTGTCATCCACACACTTGTATTAATCGTGAGTTTTCCGGACCTGATGTTGGGCAAGAGAGCCTAGTGGACGCGGGCAAACTATTTCAGTTCTCACCGCATGGAACGGAGTGATGGGGGAGGAAGTAGCCCTGTGTGATGGTCTCAAGTTGACGACGATGGCCGAACGTCAAGCAAACGAGTGTGGTTTTTGTGTGGCGCGGCTTCTGTGGTAATAGTGGAGCTCAGTAGTAGTAAACATTCCAGGAGTGAAGAATCTGTCTAGCGGCTTCGTTCATGTACTCCGTAAATTACAATTGACATCATCTGTCGAGTAGTGTATGGTACATACCTACTAGTGATCCTTCATATATATGTTGATGTTTGAGAAACAGAGTAAGGAGGTATAGGTGCCTCTTATCCTCTGTGGTCACGTGATCGTATAAATGCCTGCCCTGATGCCTGTATCATTGACACGTACGGTCGATACTAATTGACTTCAATTATCAGTTCGCCTATCCTCCAAAATCACACATAGCTCACACTAGTGAGGCTCGATCTCGTACAATATGGCACGTAATTATGTTCTGTAGTTCTGCGTTCGCTGATTATTGTTCAGGTCGTTCTAGCAGCATCCATATGCACAAAAGGGGGGAAACGTATGTCGGCCAGGACAAATCCAAAGCTTCAAGTATCTAATCCATCCAAAATACAGCCGTCATCTCGCGTCAGTTCCGGGACATGACCCGCGCGCGCATCGAATCTCTCCTTGCATCTTTCCCCAAACTCATCCCTACAAACACCCAACATACCTCTGTCGAAACCCCTGAAGTCCGCTACGTCTACCAACCCCTCGAAGATCTCTATATCCTCCTCATCACAAATAAAGCGTCAAACATCTTGCAGGACATTGATACCCTCCACCTCTTTGCACGCGTCGTGTCTGATCTGTGCCGGAGTGCGGATGAACGCGAGATCTTGAAAAATGCCTTTGAGCTACTTGGCGCGTTTGATGAGATCGTGAGTCTGGGGTATAAAGAGAATGTTAATTTGATGCAGGTGAGGAGTGTGTTAGAGATGGAGAGTCACGAGGAGAAGATTCAGGAGATCATTGCGAGGGTGTGTACTTTGCTTCGTGATCTATATTCGTTTACTGATGACGGTTTCGGTTGGTAGAACAAGGAAGCAGAGGCGAAGGAGGAACTCAAGAGGCGCGCTAAGCAGCTTGAGATACAGCGCCGCGAGCAACAGCGTCGTACGGCCAGTGGTGCTGGTGGAAGCAGCTATCTTGGCGGAGGCATTTCAGGATATGCGCCAGTTCCTCGGTTCGAGGCGCCTGAAGCCGCGTCGCATACACCCTCGCATGTCTCCAGTACATCTGCGAATACCTCTACTCGTGCACCTGCTTTCAAGGGCAGTGGTATGAAACTCGGCGCGAAGAAGACGAAGCAGGCAGAGTTGTTGGATGCACTTGGTGGAGATGTGTTGGCTTCGACGGGTGGTGCTCCCGATCTGTCTGTTCCTTCCACACCAGCGGTGGCTGAGCCACCTGCTCCGCAGAAGACCAGTGGCGAGAGAGGAAGTCTACCTGAGGTGGAAAAAGAGAGGTATGCATTTGACTATATTGGTACGGAAGTCCATACTAACGTGAACATAGCATCCATATTCTCATCAAAGAACAATTATCCCTGCAACTCATGCGTGATGGCGGTGTCCAGTCTATGGAACTCAAAGGAGACATGAACCTCCAGATATCTGATCCAGCACGTGCACAGATTCGCATTGCCCTCGCACCATCCTCGACAGACTTTGGTGGAAAGAGTTTGCAGTTCAAGCAACACCCGAACGTTGCTAAGTTCGGTCCTGGGCAGGAGCGCATCATCGCACTCAAGGACACATCTCGTTCGTTCCCTGTTAATCAGAGTTTGGCCGTGTTGAGATGGAGGTATGCTGGAACGGATGAGAGCAACGTTCCTCTATCTAGTAAGTCTCCTAGTCTGTGAGTTTCTATTGTTTCTGATCATCGTGGCGCAGTCAACTGTTGGCCCACACCATCTAATGATGGCACCGTCGAGGTTAGCATGGAGTATGAACTTGAAAACGAGAACATCACGCTCCACGACACGGTCATCTCCATCCCCCTCCCGTGAGTTAACGGTCTTCTTCCGGACTAGCTGCATTCTTACTTGCATCATAGTGATGGATCATACCCTACAGTTTCGTCTCATTCCGGTGAATGGTCACTGGACCCGTCCTCGCACTCGATATCATGGTCGATCCCACTAATCGCCGCCGATGATGAGAGCAGGTCTGGATCTCTGATCTTCACAGTGGGTGGGGACGACGCGGGCGCGTTCTTCCCTGTGGAAGTCAGCTTTATCGCGGGGGGTAGCCTTGCCGGGATTGGTGTGGCTTCGGTTACTCATATTGATGGTGGAGAGGAGGCTGAATACTCTGTTGATACGTACATTACTACAGAGGAGTTCCTTGTCGTGTAGAATATTGTGTTGTTCATTGTTCATCCTTAAATTTAATGATCGGCGGGATGTTGTTGCCTGTGGACGGTTAGAGGCGGCCCCGGTAACTATAGCCCGCAAATGCAAAGGGGCTGCTTACTGTACAATGGTTCCCGGCTTCAATTACCTTCACCCTTCCACCCTCACATAATGCGGAAATACGCGCATATTTCGGTATTTTCGCAGTTCCCAGTCGAACTCGTAGACGAAATTGCACGATACTCGTCCCCGCGGGAGCTGAAAGCACTTTGCTTAGTGTCGAGACAAACAGCAAATGTAGCGACGAGAAGGCTTTATCATACCATTGTTCTGGATTGTCAGAAGGGCGCGGTGCAATGCCTCAAGACGCTGGCGTCAACGCAGGATATCGCGAGCTGCGTGCGTCGGATTGTAATGTATGTCTGGGACTTTTCGTTACCCGTCATGACTCAATGAACCTCTGCCTTGCATTCCTCTCTACCTATCGATCCGTGTTTTCCTGGTGTATGTGCGTGTCGCTTTGCTGTTGAACCGTCTGGTTCCTGCACCTGCGTACATTTATGGGCCAACAGCGATATCCAACCTAAAAATCTTTTTTGGGGCTTTTATAAACTCGCTGCGGCCGCACTTAAACGAACGACGAATATCATAGCACTGGATATCGCAGGACTAGACCAACTCCTTGCCCTCCTGGCGTACACGCCATTCCCTAAACTTATCGAAGTCAAAATACCCTACACGCCCCTCCTCACGACGTTCCTTAATACACACCGACATATGCTCAGAGCCGTTGTTCTACAGGGGCCACCGACGCCCTCGAACTTCGAACGTTCTTCTGTGCGTTTTCAGAAGGTGGAAATGCCGGAGCTGATGGCGTTTGTAGGACCGTGTAATGTGATTCCGTTTGTGCTGCCGGGGAGTAGGGTGCGGTATTTGACGGTGTGTTGGGATGAGGCGTGTCAGCGGCCGGAGGAGCTTATGAGGTTTGTGACGGAGTCGAGGAGCGAGATTATGGGGATGGATAATTTGGTGCTTGGGTGGAGTCCGACGTTGCTTGGGGTTATTGGGGAGTTTGTACCGAAGGTGGAGACGTTGAGGATTAGGAATGTGTGCTCGATAGCGACGAAGGAGATGATTGATGTGTGTATTTTTTTTTCTCTTGTTCTTGTTGAGAGTTGTGGCTGATGAGGGGTTTAGATGTATTTGGTGTTTTTGGAGGAGGGGTTGAAGAAGTTTGAGCATTTGCATACGCTTGCGATTACGCTGTTGTTTAATCCAATTGCGTATCGATTGGCGGATCTGGATGAAGAGTACCAGACTGTGCAGCGGTGGGGCGCGATTATGCCATCGCTCACGGTTTGTACTTTGCCAAGTATGTGTTTTATTATCCAAACTCCAACGAAAATGTGTGTACTGAGATATTAATAGGTACGACGAGGTGGACGAGGTTCAAAGATAACCATTGGTTTCCCATTGGAGACCTCAGAATCGACCCTTCTAGGTCGATCAAGATGCGATGGTTCTTCAGGGCATTTATTAATGGGACATATCCGAGCGAGATGTTCCCAGAGATTTCTGGTGGAGTCGAACTTGATGCTTTCGAGGACATGATTCCGGGAGAATTACTTCTCACGGATGAAGATGAGGAGGAGTATGAAGAAGTGGACGAGGAGGATGAAGACGAAAACGAGAATGACGAAGAAGATGGGACGGACTGGAACGAGAGCTCAGGTGAGGGTGATTCCGGGTGGGATAGTAGTGAGAACGAAGATGATATAGAGTGGGAAAGTGGTTGATTAGAGTAGACTGAGCGACTTCTGTTCTGTTTCTTGTACATGACATGACCAGCTCACTAAGCAAGAAAAGCCATCTGATGCAGTCAAGGGCAGATAACACCGTTGCGTCCCCTTCGGATCGTCTCTCCTCTCCGGCTCTTCTCATTCGGCCACGACGACGGAGTGCGTGTTAGCAGAACCAGTGCCCATCGACGACTGCGACGACTGCGACGATCACTGCTCGTGGCCGAAAGGAGTCTAGCGCCAATTAATAAATCAGGGAAGTGAGCGCTTGGCAAGGACTCCCATAATCCAGCCGACTCTGGCTTCACGCTTATTCTAAACACCCTTCCCCGCCCGTCTCATACGAACCCGACTACGACCGCGACTACGACTACGACCCCGGCACTCTGGTCGTCATGACAGATTTTACGCTCGTCGACCCTAAGGGCTGGAAATACGACTTGCATTCGGTATGTCTCTTTGTCTGCCATTTTCCCATTCCGACATCGTGCCAGCAAGTCGACCCTGAATGTTCAATGAACTCTGTTCCAATATCTGACGCCTGCGTCGATCCCCCCAGGTTTATTCTGCATATATTGGTTATTTCCAAGTCCATAACATCCCATGGTGCGTTTTGCTTCCGGTTTCGGTCCTTGGCGTTGTCCGGAATTGGCGCTCATTCCGCATGCGAGTGTATTAGGTTCGAGAGGACATGGGGTCACCTTTTTACCTCGTTCGAGGACTTTTTGGCTTTCTCATGGCCTGTGATCACGGTGACAGATGCATATACGGGTAGAGCACACATTGTGACGCGGCTGAACTCCATCGGGGCGTTTTTGAAGATGATCAAGACGAGGTGGGTCGTTCGTGAGCTAGAGCAGAGAATATGTACTGACCATGCCTTTCCTGACTTTGTTCACCTTCATCCCGCACTACGCACACATAAATCCATGTGCATGGCTACGACTCTATCGGCTCTCATTCAAACAACCTACTTCAAACTAGATTTGGCGAAACCTTACCCCAAGCACCCAACATCCTCCAAGTTACTCCTTTCGAAACGACCACAAGGCACTTACGCAACATCTCGGACTACGCGACCTACCGGAAGCTCTATTCAACTCTGCCTGCTGCAGTACTCGCAGCACAACGCACGCGGGTGCGTGCCGGTGAGCCAAAGGCGATCAAGGAACTTTGGGCAAAGAGAGAGAAAACGTTTTTGGCTCTGGGTTTTGTATGGAGTGAGAGGAATGAGAAGAGTTGTTTAGAGTTTGGATATGCTGCTGTTAGATGCGGGCATATGGACGCGTGAGTTTAAGTTTCAGACTTTTGTTGTTACTGGTTCGTTGAACCCGAAATGATGCTTCCGGAACCGTAGCTCTGGGCACTGGCCTCCAATCCCTGATACCAATTATCGGTGAGCTTCTCTAATCAAACGCGTATACACCTTCTTACTGATGCCGATATCGATAGCAAGGGGCACTATGTCGTCGAAGAATACGCAGACAAGGTGATCAACAAACACCCACCCAATCAGCCCTGGCAGGTAAGCCAACACATCCTTATCCAAGACGAGATCATTTTTAACGAAGGAGCTTCGATGACAGTACGCAGTAGGTCTTCGAAATCTAGCTCTTCCTAGGTTCATACGCCTCATTGAAGCTGTTCGAACGTTGCTCTACCCCATAGTTTGGCGAGACCCAACTGGCACCCAAAGCCAAGCTACCTCAGATCATACAAGCAGTGATAAGGTCAGATTGTGCGCGGCATTGCCGTTCAAAGCATCGCGTAGTAGCGTGTCGCATTGCCGAATGACCTTGTGACTTTACTATACGGTGCTACAGCGCTTGCCTCCAGCGCTATGATTGGTGTTCAAGTTCCGTTGCTGATTGAAACTTTCTCCCTCATGTCCATACAGTAGTCTTTCAAGCCCCGACTCGGATACCAGTTCGAGCACAATCGTACTCATCGGACACGGGACCCACACCCAGCTGGCTCGGTTAGAAGAGATGAAAATCAGTGAGTTTCTCTGCCCATTTACCCCCACTAGTGTTGGCTGTCCATGCTGCTGGGTGCTGATGCCTCTCTTCGTTCCTTCTTTTTTCTTCCAGAGGTTCCGCACAATGCCCTCATGATCGATATCGCCAACTTCGAGAAATCGCTATATGCCACAGGCGACCGTGGCGTCATGCCTGATCCGAAAAACGAAGGCCTCTCACGGGCCCCCGGCTCCACACTCTCTCTAGAGAACCTTCTACGTTCGTTCCAACACACACACCAGCCGTTGACATCGAACAAGAACTCGTCTTCAAATGGTAGTCGATCGTCCCGAACTCCGTCAACGCCGCCCCATCCCCATACGCATCCCCATCCTGGCACACAGCAGCAGCTCCCACAGTGCACTTTGGCAAATGCGGGAAACGAAGCATTCATGTCGCTATTCGCGCTCCAGATGCTTCTTGATCCTACTGGCACACGCGTGCCGAGCATAAAAAAGGGGAAATTGGGGAATCAAGGACAACGGATGCATGTGTTGTCTGCGGCTAACATGAACACGATGAACGTTATGAATAATGGTATGAACGTGCCTATGGGCATGGGTATCGGTATGCCAGGTTTCCCGATGGGTGGAATGGGTATGCCAGGCATGCCTATGCCAGGTCTTTCGCCGATGCCGATGCCGATGTATGGGATGCCAGGGATGTCGCCTATGATGCCTGGTGTGCCCGGATTGCCGATGGCCGCTGCGAATGGAGGGACAGTACCCTCGTCACCTTATCTGGGACCTGCCAACGCCATATCTAAAACCGCTAATGACATCGGCAACGGAGACATGGGAGAAAGAGGGAGACCGCTCCGTTCACCATCGGTGTATAATTTGGGTAGCGAGTTTGGACAGATGCAGTTATCGATGATGACGAGAGCTCAGTCGAGTGGGCCGACGCTTAGTGCTAATGCTCCGCAATCTGGTGGTGGCGGTGGTATTCCCGGATATTATGCGAATAGAAAAGATGTTGCCAGCGGGATCGGGAAGAGAGCGTCGATTTTAGACATGGAGAAAACGAGGAGGAGGTCTAGTAGTTATGGGGCGCTGTTACGCTGAGGAAAGGTAAGCCCTCGAAGCCAGGACGCTGTCAGACACTTCGTTTCATTTTCTTTTTACCCTTTCCTCCTTTCTTCCCCCTTTTTGCTTTCGTCATTATGGTCTGTTTCTGCCGTTCCTAGACACTGGGTATACCTAGTCAACTTCTTCGGACACTCATCGGCTCGGACTCCTTTCGCAATGCTTTCTCAGTCGACTCGGACTATCGTACCATACTCCTGCCACCTAATGTGTATTTTTCACTCTTTGGACCTTCGAACCGAAATAATACAGTCAAGATACCGTTTGGGACCGCCGTCATATGTCCTAACGCCACATCACCTTCCCACCGTATGACAGAATCTCAAAAGGGTGTCGACGGGCAGAAATCGAGGCATCAAATACTTATCAAATGGCCCTTCACCGTCGGCGCCGCTGATAATCATCCCCACAAACCTACATATGATTGAACATATGGGTCTCATTGAGCCAGTGTGCCCATGAACGCATGTCTTGATTGTCCCGATTCAATAAATGGACTTCCCTTTACAGGACCATCTAAGAAGTAGAACATATCCTTCGCCGACGACGGAATATTAGATCATGCGACGTCATGAGCACCGCCGTCATAAGACGATATAGAGTCCCTTCGCTTCCTTATTCATTTGCATGAGTCCTGGAAATCCAGAGCCAGAGACTCACTGGTGTTAAGGAGGAATGAAGAGTCGGGGTTTCTTGACGGGCGAGATAGAAGGGTAGAAGCTCTGAACTTAAGGGCTTGAAGGGAACCATATGGCCTTCCCTTATCTTCCCTTCTCTTTATTAATACTGATCAGGTTTCTGTACCTGCTCTAATGATTAGATGAATGAGTAACCTAGCCTGGGGTAAGGGACATTGGAAGGAGGAAAGAAAGGAAGGGTACTGTGACTTGGTGATAGTGAGCAGTAAGAGATGAATGACGCCACAACCGAGCTTCGAAGGTAATTCAAACTTTGCACGCAGCGAACGTTGTGAACCTCGGGTTGCTTCGAGGTTAATTCTGGCATGGATACCCCTTACGCCCTTCTGCCCGAGTCCTTGGCGCGTCGTCGAACGGGGCATCCCTGCACAAACCAGACCGGTGTTCGGTGTAAGGCTCGGGGTCATTATGCACCCAGCAACTCAGTGATAATCCGGTTCGGCAAGTTAATGCACATCACCCCGACCCAGACAAGCCGCACAATATTGGGACATCCGATATCCATACTCGATCGTCCAAACACCGAGCCCATGTCGCGTGAGCAGATCGAGCCTGAAGATACGATTGAATTCCCGCCCGGATGGTCCTAGTGTCCCTCCATTTTTCGATACGGGAATAAACGGGCTTGATTATTGTTGTTATTGATAGACGGTGTGAGGGATGGGCGTGGATGATGGGTAGAGGTGATGGAAAGGATGGAAGGGCAGCTCGGAGTGTGTCATCACCGATCAGCAGACTGGGATAGTGCAGCAGCCATCTACTTTTGTGACTTATCGGCACTTGCAAAATCTAATCGAGAGACCTTGAACCACGAGAACTGTTGGTACAGGGAGTGCGGGTGCAATGGCTCTGTCTTTGACTGACTCAGCCATCAAGTCCTGGTTCTTGGACCACCGGTGACCTGTTAGATTCTGGACTCGAGAGAAGCCCGACATGCTTCTTTGTTGGGTGGAGTAAGGATGGGACAAGATGTGGAATCCCGATGATTGACCACTCACGAAATAGCTAGGTCGCTTCGCTCCGTGCTGGTCCCCAAAAGAATTATGTAGTGGCTAACCTGAAGCCTAAGTTGACGGACAGAACGAACACGAGAAGGGTCCGAAGAGAGGCACCAAGGTCATATGCCTCATCCCAGGATCACGAAACGAGAAAAGGCGGGAGAAACTAGCCGAAAGGCGAGCTGGATTTGTGAAGAGGTAAGCGCCAAATTAGCAAACCGAAGGTGACAAGAGCAAGGTGTGTGCTGATCGTTGGTCGAATTGATGATACGACGACAGCACTTCCGCAGTGCACGACCAGTTTGCCCCAGACATGGTTCGGTACCATTGCTTCGTTTGATCATAGCGACATCAGGCATTATGTCCGGTGTTCGAAAAGAATAATCGGGTGGAAGATCTCTCGAACATCAACCGAAATACCATTCGCTGAGGTCCATATTACAGGTGCAGGTCTATCAGCGGGAGAACTTCGATTTTGTGATCAATAGTCGTCGAATTTGGTTCATGGTTCGCAGCCGGTGTGCGAACCAGTTGTGAATTAGATAGAGATCAGGTCATTTGCAGGTTGCTTCGTGGTGGGATGAGAAAATAGGTGTGACAGTCGGGGGCGCTGGACTACCTTGGGAAAGCTACATCAAATATGACGCGCAATTGAGTTGTATTACAATGAGTTCAGCGTCAGAAGGGGCTGTTGGGGTCATTGGGCACACCACATCCTACATGACCAATAACTTCAGCGGTCCAAATCCCGATGACCGAAGATAACCTCACTTACCTCTCAAGTGCAGGGACAACCTACCATGCGTGGGTGACGTGACCAGCCTCAATGATGGGCAGGTAACCGAACCAACGAGCCCTTAAGGCGGCGGTGGTTGTTCTTCTTCCTGGGGCCTAACGAAAGAGTACCTAGAACCTCGAGATCCTGTCGCCCGTGAAGACTCGTGGACATGCACGGACTAACGTGCACGGAACAGAGCCCTCAGGGCTCTTCCCATGAAGTACCAAATCACGACCCCAATTTAAATTCATCAATCACGCTTCATCTCCTCGTGAGGTTCTTCAAAGAAATTCTGATTCCTAGTGCAATTGAAGCAACACATTTCATGTTCAGCGTCACTGGTGTCCGTTACCAGATACAAACGAAACTCGCGTGCTATTTGAATATCTTCTAGCGGCGCCCTCGTTAGATTGATATCTAATAACGGTTGTAGAATAGTATCAATCAACCGTGACACCTTTAGCTCTGAGATAGTTCTTGGCCTGTGAGATTTCCTGTAAAATCGGAAACGTGTCAGTATATATTTTGATGAAGGAAAAAAATGAAAACAATTGGAAGCTTGCGGTGAAGAAGGAGAAATAGTCCCAGGAACGAGGAGATGAAAACCGGGAGGCGGAAGAGGGTCAATCAAGAAGCAAGGAAGAACGTGGTGGCCGAGATAGCACGGGCGTGCCGAGAACCAAAACACTGTTATGTGGAACCTACATAGAAGTCGCGAAGACAACAACGAGGCACCACGCGGAGGGATACATTGGATCCCGACCATGTTTTGTTGGAGGCGTGCATGATTACAAACAGAGAAGTTCTAAACCATACCGCACAGCTGGGACTCAAAACCTACTTTTGGTTCGTCTCGTCACTCGGTATTCGCGCACCACAGAAAGAAGGAAATGATGAGGAGAATGAAACAGAAAATACAACACGATTCAGTGACACGGTGAGGGAAACTCACCCCAAGCAGCTCCGTATATGCTTCTGGACAATCTCTAAACGTGAACAGGCCCCAACCAAGTGACCAAAGCGAATACGATCCAAATGAAACAAGGAGCCACCAAGGTAGCTGCGAATAGGTCACAACGGACATGCCAAGTTCACAAGGTTGAGCCCAATAGTTATTTCAGTAAGCGCCAAGCATAAAGCAACAGTTGCACGATATCCGGTTCGGAAAGAGTTGCAAGGCCAAAGTAGCAGAGCGTTAGCCAGGGACTTTTCGGCGAACGATAGGGAAAGTACGAACGACAGGTAACAGCTGTTCCACGATTTCCGTATCCACCAACGGCACCGAGATTAGCTGGAAAAGGACAAGAAGATACAAGCTAGTGGCAATGCTTGCATAGAGCGCAACACGATGTACGCGCGCCATAATTATCGAAAGTGCGAAGGGGTTCAAGGTGAAGTCGAATGCGTTCAACCGAGATCAGTAACGTGGCGACCCATCACGTCTAAAACAGGTAATCATGACACAATCATTATATTTCTACTATATTAACAAATCTGAGTATCGAACATCCACAACTTTACGAGGGGAATATCTGAATCTGTCATAGATGTGAGGTCCTGTGGAAGGAATGAGCTTTCTGCGACATGGGAGCGTAGCTACCTACCTCACTTAAGCAAGGGAGCAATCGCCTTCGTCGAGTGCGCCTTCACAGTATCATCACAACCTGAAAGAAGCATTCAGACTAGGAAAATTCTACTCATGCAGGACACGTACCTCCAATATGCTCCTGGCCTGAGGAATACACAAAACAATGAGCGGTATAACAGCAAAGCCAGTTATTCACGCACCGATGAAGACATTTGGAACAGTGCGCTGCCCTGTTTTCTGTAACAGGTATGCTTGGATATCAGAGCCCTCTCCCATCTCATCCAACCTGAGGCTATGTGAGATCGCTATCTACGCATGCACACGTGGATAGTTACTCGTAAATCACGGATGTTGCATCCGGATAATTATCTTTGAGAAGTTGTTTAGCCCGCTTGCAATAGGGACAGTAGCTCTTCGAGAAAATTGCGATCTGGTGGCCACCGATAGCTTTCTGTGATATGCGATGGTTCACTAAGTTTTTCTGAAATCCAGTGAGTGACTTAGGCCTACCTCAACGAGATCCTTCGCAGACATTGCTCTGAGTTGGGCTTGTGAAGGTGTTGAAGAGGACGCCGTTGTGGAGAACCAGGTAAGAGATAAGGCGGATGATGTCCGAGTGAAAAGAGAAGCCCGAAGATGAGAAAGCATACCAAATATGTATGTGTTGAGGAGACAGTTGACCCACAACCAATGGTGTGCCATCATAAGTGCTGTGTCATCGGACACCACGTGATCGTCAATTTACTCCACTGCAACTAAAGCCAGGTGTACCGCATCGTTCGGCTTGCCGAGTTCTAAGCAGTGAGCGCTGAGCGCTGAGCACTTGTCCTGGTCATGTTACGAGTGATCACATGCAATCACACGCGAGTATATCTGATGTTCTATGTTTTCAAGAAAATTTTCATCTAAAACTATCTTGCCTAGGACTTGTCTATGATGTTGGCTATTTCATGACATTCTTGGGCGTCTCGCCTCGGTTCTAAAATGGTTCCGTGATTATCTCGTAATTATACCCCGCAAAAAGTCCCCAGGCTGGTTACTGGAGTGGCCACAGTAAAGCTGGCCTCTTCATCGAACTATGTGGCCTAACTGTCGCCTGTATTTATAACCGCTGGGTCACGGGTCGGAAATTTGGTTAAGACTGAGAAGCGAAGCGCGACCGACGATGAGCCACTTAATATCGGCTATCGCCCATCTACTACACAGATGCTTTTCTTCTCAACCCCAAGAGCGTCTCCCCACGCTGCGGCTTCCATGATCATCACTAGTACGTGAGTGTTCAAATCGGGCGCATGTCATTTGGTGTCATCGACTCAGTCATAATTTCAGCAGCTCGTGTCCATATATCGGCGTATGCAATCGAGTCCAAACAACTCACGATTTCCCAGTTTGTGTCCCAAGGGCCAGATCTTCATCTTGGTTCGCTGAGTGCTTCCTAAACGCCTTATATCCGTGTCATGAAGAACCACAAGCGCTATGTGATCTTTGCCGTAACAAATCTCTGGAGTATTCGTCAGGCACATAACGACGCCTCTAGCGAAGATGATCTGGTCCTTTTTGATCATCGCGCTGGAGAAAATATATGCATGGATCAGTGGTGCACCCTGCGCACTGAGCTCAGGTTTTTAGTTTCTCTCAGGAGCCCAGTACATCAATCGGTGATATCAGGTCAAAAAAAAGCACTGAGGCGCATGGGTACCCAACGAGGGAGACTTGGATCACGCCGCGTATGCAGTGAGCCTACTCTAGGATCAGCTCATATAGGGCATAATGCACGAAGCGTCTACAAAAATGATGTCTCTGACTTCGGCTACGTGCCGAAGAGTGCCTGAGAGTCGACTGTGTCTCGACGCTAGGCGAAGCACATCTCACATCGGTTGCCGGCTTTGGGCCAGCCGATCAGCCATGCCAGCCAACCCAAAGGCGAGCCACTCTAATATTCATATCACACCCCCTATCTTACGCACAACGTTTAGTCATGTCTTCAATGATACAGCTTGGGCGCCCTTAGATCAAAATCGTGAAGGGCGTTCTCGACACTTTCACCCCGACGAACTTCCATCGTCTCCATTTATTCCTGCCGGGCGAAGTGCGTTGATAGGCCGGAACGCCCACAAGGCATTTACACGCTGTCAGTCACCACACTCTACTAAACCGCCGCCTGTTAATACGACTTACTCAAGAATAAACCTTGGAGTGGGGCGGGCAGGGAAGATTGATCAAAGATCGGCAACTGGTCGACATTATTCCTGTACATCAGCCTCGCCCATAGGCCTATTATTCTAGGATTTCGGCGCCAAGACATCCGTGCACAATCGCTTTATGGGATTTAAGACCCACGGCGCTGGTCGCTCCGCTGACTCTTGTTTTTTTTTTCGTTAGCTTACACATGCAATGGAGACTAAGTGGGACGTTCCCCAGCCCTCCCTTGGTCCCCAAAAATTCGGCCTGTCTATTTAGCACGCCTCTAAATGCGTTTTTGCGCGCTTTCGCGCCACAGTCCAAGCAGTCTGATCCACGGACAGCAAATCTAATGCCCCAACCTTATCCACGGCCTTTCCTAAAGTGCCATACGCTTCTGAACATGATTTAAGGAGCCTTGCCCCTAGAATTTCCGGGGAAAACAATACACTGGGGTTTTCCATTCATGACCGAAAGCCCCCACCTAAAGGCGGTATACTGGCCCTGACAATACTTTCTTCAGGAAAACGGTAAGTGGCGGCCCCAATATGTATGTGAGGCCTCTTAGCCTAATGGCGGAGTTATGTCCTAACTGCGGTCCCAGTGCGCAAACACAGAGCTTGAGGGAGCCTGGAGCCTACTCGATTATCTCCTTTTGATCATGAAGGCCCTTAACCATAACTTTCTTCGGTTGTTGGAATGTCGAGTTAGCCTCAAGAGGTATGTTTTTTCGTGGACGCCCTTCAATTGTTACAGTTTTGGTTAATTGATCCTGCAGGAGGGGCCACACGAGGTTATCTGACATGACGTTTGATATGCAAGTACAAAGGAAGTTAGACAATATTGAGCGTTGCCGCGACGTACGGTTGACTCATTCGTACTGGCCGACATGATAACCAAAAATATCTCAAACGTGGCTTCGTTGGCTTTGGCTCCAGCAACCGACTATGGTTCATAAACCGGCATGAGAAGGCTGTCACTAGCCACGGTGCTCTCGATCATCAATATCTCGCTCCCCATATACACGGCATCATGACGATATTTTTACAAAGTGGTCTGGGTCCCTGTCCTGATCAAATTTTATTCGCAGTTCGACTATGCTAGTCGCAGCTTTCCCAGCGTCGCCATTCCTGCGCAAATTTCAAACTCCACGGCCATAGTCATAGAACTTTATTCCTGAGTGCAATTCCGAATGAAGGAAGATATTGACTGGCCCCCTGAGCTGTCCCGACCCCCGAATCGCGGAGTTCGTTTAGCCGTTCCACTTTCGTCTCTGCTTTAGTAGCTAATTTCGGCTTCCATTCACCTAAGACTCACGGCAAAAACATTATCTATGTCTTCAGGATTGATGACGATTTCAACGCAGGGTTCAGTCATGTGCGGCTGCGTCAGTCGAGGATGTCAAAGTGGGCCTAGGCGCCTATCTGTCATCTTGTCCCAGAGATATCTATTCAGTTGAACATCACTGTGACCCCAAGAGTTCACGATTTTTAACGGACCATTGCCGTTGACCCATGCCAACCTGACTCCATGCCTTGGGAGAGTTCAACTGCTCATTGCATCGTCATCACGACCGGTTGCTCGCGAGAGCTGTGAGGTTGGAGCTGGCTAGGTTATACGAGAATATACGAACTGTAAGGGCTATAAGGCCGGTGGGAACCTGATGACTGACAGCAAATTCCGCAATCCCACCGTCACCTCGGGCGCACTACAGTTCGCGCAAACTGATAAATCCTTTCATCGTGGATACGTACGTGTATCAGCGTTCCTATTCGGATGGCTCAAATAGGGCGAGTCGGTTGCGACCACTTGATATAGGTAGGTTTTGACTCTTCTGGGTATCACTTGCCGTACTGATACCATGGTCCAAAAACACTTCGAGCCGGCTTTTTGTAAACGAACCGGTTAATTCGATGCCTCCACAATCTCACCGAGCCTGCATTGACACAAAGCATTTCGTTCAATCCTTGGTTGTTCTTGCTTCTCTCTTGGCTAGACCCTATTACAAGGTGGAACCCTCAAGACAGGTGCGTAAAGTCTTACGACAGTGTTACAGGTGTCCACCTCCTTTCTTTGCGGATAAGGCTAGAATAACAAAAGTTGGGTCCCTAATCAAGTCAATCTCTCGCATCAGATAGACAATAGTTCGGTGTGTCCAGAGAATTTAGGTTATCCAATTCTGTGGTACCAGCAGTTACCAAATAACGTCAGAGCCATCGCCAAAGCCTCCAACGGGCTGATGGGACCAACGTTCCGCCTCGTGAATTCTACAGAAGTTCACAATCGAGATCATAAGGTCAATATTCCTTCTGCATCCGCTGCGCACTTGCGGCATCTTTCATGTGGTCCACTCTAGCGCGGTTGGCGGGTGACAGAAGTTCTCGATCATGCAGTGACACAGCCAAGTAATCGCATACCAAATATCTCCAGCAATACTCCGCCTTGCACGGGGGCTACAACAGACCGGTCAGCTGCGGGCTTCGTTGTATTACTCGGTCAACATATCCACAGTTTGGAAGTCGAAGAAGGAAGTAAATTCCCCAGGATCAGTTGTCAATCGCAAAAAAACATTTCGCGAGGGGTAAGTCGGCCAGTCATCTGTCTTTTAGGGTTTTACCTTTCAACGCCGGTGTATCGGCCAGAGACGTACACCGCGATCCTACGCCGTCGTTCTATCACAGGACTGCGCATTGGATCCTCTGGACATTCTCCCATTCGGCCTAATTTCGACCACATAATCATTACGTTACGAGTGCGTGGTGTTCTAGTCAATGAATAAGGCTCGACGCCACTTGATGTGTCTCAACTCGTTGTTGATGTCCTTCTATCGTTTGATGCACTAGCGATTGGCGGGCGGACACCTTTACCAACAAAGCTACGGCAGCAACAAAACAGCGTCAAGCCAGAAGCGAGGATCTGTGCACACGACCACTTGTTACTGATCTTTCCACCCCCCAATACCCCCAATGCAGATGTACGGCACCTCTACTCTAGCTGCAATGATATGACAAAGGGCTGGCTATTCATCCTCGCTTAACTCGCGACCCTTTCTTACGACTGACTTCATCAATTCTAATTTAGACGTCGATGTGAACGCATGGGAAGTACAAGAAGTCCAATAAGTACGACATTCCAGGATCCTGGGCCATCTCTCGCTGACGCATTGTTCATGAATTGCTCCTCAGAGGGTCTCGCTGTTTTGAATGCACCCCCAAGCCAAGCCAGTGAAAGTGATCAACCACGCACATGGTGGCATCAAGGACTCAAGGTGCATTAAATTAATCCCGTTGGATTCCTTGATTTCATTAAGCCCAAGTTAACGTCCACAGAAGGCCGCTCGTGTAATGAAGTACCAATTCCAGAAACGTGCACCTGTTCGAAACATCTCAGTCGTCGTAATATTTCAGCTAGTTCAGTACCACATATTAGCTTCAAGAACATCCATTCATTCGGGCACTATTTCCAGGTACCAGGATTCGGGCCCTTCCACGCCTACTCTTGGCGACAGTGGCGCGGGAGCAAGGTTTAGACCTTTACCACTCTTTCTCCAACGCTAACCAAATTCTCACCAAAACCCTCCTTGCACCTTATACCCAACACCCTAGCCAGAACTGCCACAGGTTCACTGAGGGACTTCAGTCGTCAACTGCCGATATCACATTGTCGCACTATCACATCATGGCCGGGCTTCCCGAGGCGAGTCGGGATAGAGACGGCAGCTCCATGACCCATCTCCCATAACTCTTTCAGTATGCCACCATAGTCTGTCGCCGACGACCCGCGGTCTGTTTGCGCGCAACCTCATCCGATGTCTTGTCCTCACGTTTGTGCCGATTACAAGACACCCCCGATTTTAGGGATACGTCATATTCAGGCAGGTGTACACGATTTGATAATAGACCGTCGTCATGCAAGCTGTTTCACAGGAGTTCACAGGTCAACGCCAATGCATCACTGGTCTATATCAGCGCACCTCTCTTGTCAGTTCCCGGCAGGACAAATTTTCACGTACGATAAAGCGGAACAATACACCAAGCACATTACAAACAGGGGACGCAATGGAAGCCTCATATATCTGATAATGTAAGGAGTTTTTGCCTTCTCGAACTTGCAGTTATGAGGGACAACAAATCAGATGGCAACCGCATGCCATCACTCCACACCAGAAGCGCTAAAAATAAGCACGATTCTATTTTTACAGAGTACAGGTGTCGAGTACAGAGGCAAAAAGAATGGACGAGCTACTGGACCAGAACTGGCCACTAACTACACCCGACATTATCCTCTGCAAATCAAGAAGGCGATGCACAGTCAACATGTCCGGTAAAGTGTCATTACCTAGGGTATCACGTCAAGTCCATTGATTGTGCATGACTGAAGAGAGAAAAGAGCAATTGCAGAGTCCTCGATCCAAGAAATCAGTCGGCTAGTCATTCCAAGAACCGCCACAAGCAAGGTAGACACCCCTCCCCCAGCCCGAGGTGTTTAGAGTACGGCAACCGCTGCGCCGGCAACAACCGAAAGAACCATGGAAGCAACGAGACCCATGTTCATATTGAAACGGACGGGAAGGGCAGCGGAGTTCAAAGGCGTGGGCGCACCGGTGGAAGCAGAACTGGCAGGGGAAGTCGCAGACGAGGTGGCTTGTGTATTGGTATTGGTATTGGTATTGCTGACAACAACCCCGAAGGACGACGAGGTAGGAATTGTGCGGGTACTGTGCCAAGTTCAATATTACTTATGTAGACCAAGCTCAATTTACTCACGTGGAAACAACCGGAGTCGTGGAAGCGGAACGGGTCACTGACGACGCAGACGACGACAATGTGATAGCTGACGCAGACGTCGCTGAAACCGTTCCTGTGGCAGTACCGATGGTGAAGGAGGGCGATTCACTAAGCACCTGGTTGACGTTATCAGTAGGCACTAAGCGGATGGTGTATTGTTGACTGAGACAAGAGATGTCAGAATTTTAAAAGCAGAAACACAAATGGCTCACTTCTCAGGAACAATAGGAATAGTGACGGTCAGAGTTCCGAGGGACGTATCGACGTTGTTGGCGATAGCAAACACACTGTTGAAGGCAGGGTTGCTGAGGAAGACAGAGAACGTGGCACTGTAGATGCTTAGTTTTGACAAAGCCGGTTCGTCGAACTGACTTACGGATCGCCATTTGCAGCTTGCCAGGTGAAGGTCATGGAACCACCAGAGGTTACAGGTTGACTTGGCTGGCTAACAGTCAACGCAGAGACTAAAGGAGCGACGAGGGCGGCAAGTAAGCTGTAATGAAAGCATTAGATGCAATAAACTTGTCTATTGTTGTTAACACCAACCTAAGCTTGAAAATCATCTTGGGAGGTGAAGAACGGTAGAGGGGTACAGAAAGGAAGAGAATTAAGTGAGGAAGTGAGAAGAGGGTGCTGAATTTTATAGCGGGTCCACAAACAACACCAAGCATTCACACGCGGATCAACTCAAGTTGCGCTGCCATTGGTTGCTCTACACGACTTCGAGAAATTCTAGGAATAAGAACACGTCTTTTCTCTTCTGCCTCCACAATTATATGCCCAAGTATTATCTACCCTGAAATCTATCAATAGTACTATCCTAGTATATCTGTGGAAAAGAGTATAAACACTTGCAAGGACGTGCACGAATGGAAAAGACATACTTCGTCGAAAGGTCGAGTGTCGTTGAAACAGCTGTCCCACACTTCGTTGACAACCTTCTCAGCCGTCTCATCATCGGGACAAGCCGGATTTGCAGCCACGGACACCACCGCCCGCCGTCGTATACAGGCCTGCAATCACACGGATATTTAGGACAGCTTCGGCAGATCATACTCCCAAGCCCCTAACTCACTTGGTGTTGCTTCGAGAAGGATATGAACCCTCTTCGCAATTCCTGAGTGTACCGACAATCCCCGCTCAAATTGTTTGCCCGAATCTGAAAGGATAGCAAGGAGTTGGGAAAAGAGTCCTATTAATGATCGGTCATTATGCGATTCGAAGAAATTTACTTACCTCACTGCAGGCATGATGCCGGAGGTTACTCCAGTCTACCTTGAACCTGCAATGGTCATACATATGCATAAGCTCGTGCACAAGGGTATTCTCCATGTGCGACTCGCTGAAGAAATGGCCTGAGCACAGGACCACTGCGCCTGGGTCTGGAGTGAACCCACCGGCACGCGTGCGGTCACAGGGTGCACAGAGAACATTTGATTTGGGCACCTCACAGCCGCTTTCCTTGAGATGTTTGAGCATAAACACGACAGAGGGGCCTAGGCAAGCAAGATTCAGGGGAGTTCTTTAAACAAGACATGTGCAAGAACCGACTGTAGTTCATGAGATATTCCTTGGTCTTTTCACAATGACGTGTCTGGTGTATCCGTAAGTCCGCGAGTCGCTCTTCCTCGGTGACGCCAATACCGGTGACAAGCATGAGTTTGCGTCTCCATCGCTCAAACCCGCTTGAAGGTTGGGAGGAATCTGAAGAAGGAGAAGGGGAGGGTGATGTTTGGGGTGCGGTAGAGTCACTCATCACCGACGTGTCTATTTACTTGGTTATTCAATTTTGCACTCTCTCCAGACTTTCTCACGACCAGGAAAGATCAAAAGCTCAGTCATCCTCCGGTGCCTTGAACTTGATGCCGCTCCTGCTCCTAGGTGCTGCCAGGCGCGTCATTCTTGGCGAACCGCTACCCGAGATACGATCATATAGGTCGTCGCTGCGATCCACATCGAAACTTTCTGACAGATGTTACACTTCATCGTTCCTTATGTCTACTACTGTCAAGACGATACGCCGGAGGCTCGGGATGCACTTTCCATCCCGCAATTAATGAATTTATGTAACACACAATGGAGATGTGCACCTCTATGTTCAAGTTGTTGTATCCAACGCCAGGAACCGCTTGTAACTCGGTTGCAGTTATCCCACTTATGGCCTAATCATAACCTAATTTTGAAAGATGGGCTTTGCACAATAGCCGACTCGGCCTCATCCCCATACCCACATAGTCCCAGCGACCGAGATAGTAAGTCTCATGACACGACCCGCGAACCAGACAAAGCAATTGGTAAGCTTGACTTCCCGCGTTTCCATTGGTTCACGATAACTGGCGGACACATATTTCCCTGACATATCCTACCTACAGCTGTCAGCACCGAGATGGCGTTGAGACTTGACTATGCGAAGAAAACACTAAATTTGTCATTTCTAGTGTTAATTGAAGTTTTTACATAATTATACCTTTAATCTATTCGTACCATCATCACCTTCGAAATCTTATCTTCACTGCCTACTAGCCTCTCACAGTGAATATATCAATGCAAATACTGACCCCTAGTAACTCACAAACCAAACCTACGCAACCTTCGAGCGGATCGGACATCCAAGTACCAGGCGTCCCTGGAATCGTAGATTCCGTCTGTCACGACTACTTGTAGTCCTAGGGGACATTAGGTCGGCGAGTTTGAATGACAACTGACTTGTTTCGGCAGCATCTTTTCGGTTCAACCCCTCAACCGACATCCGGGAGTCACTAGTTTCATCTCATTAATTGTAGTATGTGTTACCCAATGACGCCTTGGACATTAATCCGGAAGCCTAGACTTGTGCAGGTTCGCGCGAACAGATATTATTTGATGTGTCGTGGCAACTGTATGTTCTAATATGGCTGCTTCGCAGGCCTGGCCTTTCCTTGAAAACCGACGGTGTCTAGGCCCTTCCACACGACTATAGACAAAGGCCTCGAGAATTCGGATCCGTTGTACCGAAGACAAACGCGAGCATCTGCGATCAGGGTTGGTTGCTAGCGAGAGTGCACGGCATACAAGATATGAAATCGTTAGGTGTCAGCTCTTAAAATATCTAACAAGCTGACTATTGAGTCGAGTTAGCTTGTTAGACGGTGGGGTACGTGCCGTTGCTATTAATTGAAAGATGAGGTTATCTACCCCGGGTCCATCTATCTCACGGGATATAAAATACCATTTTGCACGGCGTCCAGAAATCCGACGGAAAATCGGAAGGACTTAGGCGAGTCACGAAGTCTTTCTAGCCAGGGAATCTTGTGGCGCCGCCCACCCTGATCGTGGTAAAGGAGTGTACCGAAGAACACGCGACCTCACGAATGTCACTTGTACTAAGGCGTACTAGTTGTCTATTCGCTCATCGCAAACATTCCATGATCTCACCACCCCTGAGTCCGCAGAGATCGCCTGGCTCGTTTTGATACTAATGCGCCGTTCGGCCACTGGAAATTAAGGGTCGTTGTGAGCTTACTGGAGAGTGTTACAGGGAGAGTGGACCTACAGGACATTCAAAGGCCCTAAGGCCTGAGGTGCCGTGTTGCAGTCACCTTCCCCCTTTGCCCAAGACTGACGTCGTGCAGTGGTGGCTCTAAACAGGGATAACCTTGGGGTAGCCTCAGCGGGTTGGGCACTCCATATCCGTACGTCCATAACTCAAACTCTGTGCATATGATAAGCCCCAGCTAAGGAACCCGCCGGAATTGAACCATGCCAGCTCCAAATTTGTCAATCCTATCGTTGAGGTTCGATTGTTTCGCCACACAAGCGAGGTTATCCTATCATCGGTCATTGAGTAACACTACTCGCTTGTTGTCCGACTTCGTGTTTTGGGGCGACCTGCCCTTTGTTACTGATAGATGCGATAAGCAATTAGGCAATTCCCCACTCACTGATTATTGTAGGCGAATGCCGCCCTTGCGGGCGTTGAAAGGTCAATGATATTTACAAGTAGCTGCAAGGGGTTACAAGCGATGTCATTAGGACATAGGCTCTACCGTAAAAGTGCGATTCTTTCCGCTACACGGAATGATAACGAAACAACCACCAGCCGTCGAAGGGTTGTAAGCTGCTCCGCTTTTCAAGCAGGTCTTCCTCCGCCGTTAACCACGTCAATAGAATTCGGTGAACTTTGAGATTGAGGTTTATATGTGCTAAGATATTCGTCATCACGTCAGAATACCTTGCCCCCCTGCAGATGCGGCAGTGCACTACATCATCGAGTCTATCCCTCGTGTTACGGGGCGAACCTGAGCAACATGCGATCGGATTTAGTAGGGGTTACCTTTGGCCCTTTGACCCCATGACGTTGCGATTACTCAAAAGCTGGGGCTGAGTCGTGTTCTTCGAACTGTCGACGCGAAGTTCAGTCAGCTTCCAGATGTGACCTGGAATAGGAAGGTAAGCTAGCTTATCTACTCCATCCGATGAATTCGCTCGGAAGGTATTGGTCTGGACAGAAGCGCCGGAATGCACAACTGCCTTTATTACTGTTGGTGCTTCAGAAACATTTCTATGCCTTGTGAACAATCATGCCTCGTTTTATCAAAAATTTGACAACGTGGTTGGCCTTCTGTGTCGTACAAATACACTTCAACTCACCTCGTACTTCATCTATTCTCACCTAGGCCGCAGCTCACCAACGGCCCATATGGGAGATCGTCTTCTCCTGGGATTTTTTAGAACTGGTATTTCCGTAGGGATGTCGCGCGAGAAGAGATTCCGAAAGCTCGGCCATTGATGATGATCCTACATCTCGGCGATGGCTGGATGTGCCGTACAGGTTAGGCGAACGGTTGAGGGCGGTGTAAGGATAAATGAAAGCGTCATGTACATAGGCTCGGGCTGCGATCAGATAAGCAGTTTATGTCCCTACTATCTTATCAATCCGAGTTTGCCGATGTCAGGGCTGATATTCATGACGATCCGTTGATGATTGGGTTTCAAAATGGTCCCATTGTCAGGGTGCTGGGTCACGATGGCACCATTGTCCCACACGAGTACTATCTGAAGTATGATGTAGTGAAAGCTCTCCTCAAGTGACCGGACTTTAAAAATCCTCCAACGAACCACTTTTCATGTGTCTCTAACCGACCCAGTTCGATCCTAAGCCTCAGCTTACAGGCCGAACGGTGTAAATCTCATGTCTCATAGACTATCTCTTATGTTGGTTTCGGCGAACATGATGATGGTTGTGGGAAATACATCCCACATGGTTTTATTTTCGGCAAGTATGACCTTCCGCTTTTTGAAGTGCCTGACCCTTGATATAACGCTCTCTCGCTTTTTGACATCGGCCTGCGACAGGCCTTCAGATGTCAGTCCCACCCTGCTTGTCAATCATCTGTGCGCTGTGGAACCTGATTCCTGTAGTGTACTAGTGTGGGCGGCAATCCATGTTGACAGTAGCCTATTGGACCGAGCATGCCCTAGAAAAGGATATACTTTTGAGCATAAGGCACAGAGCTGCACAGGTTTCACATCTTCAGTATCCGTTTGGTGCCTTAACCTTGTTGGAACAACCTGACGCGAACCTCCAAGGGCTGCTCAGGCAGGAGGCCGGGGTTAGTGGAGGCTCAAATGTGTGAGTCTCGACTCTTTCCGGAAGTGAGCTCGGTTTAAACATTGGATGTAGTAAGCATAATACGGTGATGTCGGTGGGGTTTTCAGCCCGCCTGTGTGCAGTAAGTCCCAGCTTTCTATAATTTCTGTCATTCACGTATTCTCTGTGACTCATAGACTGTTGTTTCGAAATTCTGAAGAGAAATTCGCCCCGCGAGTTACCTAAGAAAGGGGGAAAGAAATGATTGTTAATATCCATACCGCTAGCAATAGGTGCGCATCACCAGTTGTTTCTTGATCACATTAATCAGAAGCGAATTAGTCAGTGATTGAAGAGGTCAGCAATTCAAATTAGACAGAAGATCACCAATGTGATATCAGTGACATGTTTTCCTGATCAGCTGATAGAAAGCTGCACCTGGATATCCTCGATACTTGATTCCAGGAAAAAGAAGACGAACGAACGTCCATAAATGTCGGAGATATCCGATGCATTCCCACGGACGCAATTCCACTAGAAGTCGAAGTGTGGTATATCTTCACTCCTTCGAGAACCGTATGTGCTCGAAATAAAAGAGGAACTTATGGCAGATCAACTAATGTCCCTGCACCCCATTCTTCGTCATACTTTGGAGCCTTCGACGTCCGGTTGGGGCGCACTGCACAAAGTCGAACTGATTCAGTGATGTCCACCTGGCTCAAAGCAAATTATAGTTATAATAACATAATAACTTACTGAGGAATCAGCGTCGATGATATACTGAGATATCTCTCCACATGCGCCACTCCCCCCCGAACTTCTCCATGATAAGACTAGATCCCATGACCCCAAGCCTACATGAAGTAGCATATTCAATGAATAAGCCACGCTTTCGAACTTGGTGCGGCTCCAACTTGAACCCGCTGTTTAAACATCATAGTTTAACTTTCGTTCTGTCCTGATGTTCACTTCCGGGTTCGGCGTTCGGTCTGGTTTCAACAATCTTATTTTAACAATCTTCGCCATCCCCACCCAATCACAATCGCACCCTGTCAAACAAATCGAAGCAAGGACACGACATACGAACTACTGGTATCGGAATTATGAGGGCAAAGGTCTGAAATCGACGGTGAGAATACGTAAAACGTTCCCGTTGGTCCACAGGAAGCGCTGCAACGGGTTTTCCGGGGTTGCGGATGTCCCATAGAACAAACTCCGTGCGGAGACGGGGGAGCAGGTTTTGACTCCACAAAGTGTGGAGGTTGAACTTGTTTTTCGAAGCTGAGCCAAGTATGACATCGACGGGATGCCGTTCTCGGGAAGCTTGTATATATCAGATTAACCTGCTCATCAGCAGCGCAAACCGCAGGTAAACCAATGGACAAGCCGGTATTGTAACCGTTGATCTATCCCAGTCGATGACGTCGTCACACCTCGAACAATTAATTTCAATTCCCAGATTGGAAGCTAGCGACGTTCGGGTCTCCAGCGCTTGACTTCTGGCGTAAGCATGAGACTAGAGCAGGCCGGTGAATGCTTTAGATGAATGGGCTGAGGGGACGGAAAATGATTATCACCAGGAATGATTTATGAACCGGAGGCTATTAACACTGGAGCTCGCCTGGGTCCACAAGAGAACTCAACATTCCATTACTCCATGGTTGACACCGCGGAACGAACTGCAGGTTGTGTCATCACGTAGAGGCGGTTCTGGTTTTACCATGCGTTCCATACTCTAACGCGCCGAAGGTCCGAGTCCCGTTTTCCCTCACCTGTGTCCGGGTTGATGGAACCACTGCCGTCAACAGTCGGCATTACGATAGACAACAGCGTTCAACAGCAGAAAATATGAAGAGACTCACGGAACAACAGGACCACGCGCTGGTCTTTCTTGTTCTTTTCCATTCCTCGTTCCGAAGCTCGGGCGCCATACGTCATTGACCTCCCATGAGCCGTATAATGAATATCCGTCTTGTCAAATCCCACCAATCACAGCCAGATGTTCTACACATTTTTCATTCGTAGCGACCACGGTCTCCATTCCTTTCACCCTCCGAGTGATTAGCGCCGCCAACCCTGACTACCATCAACCTTAATGCTCACGATGATGCATTCCGTTCCGAAGTCACCGTAGTTTTCATCTTTCAAAACCCAAAGCCCCAGCCTTAGAAACTTCCAACAAGAACGCAGTGCCAGAGCATCATAGTTTCGCAGGATTCCTCCACACCGGCGCCCGCCGCTAAACGGCCCGCATTAGCCTGTCCGCACTAGGCATTCATATACACTGTATTGTCTCACCTCTGCAAAGGCCTTGAGGCCCTCCTAGAATACATGACTTCATCAGAATAAGCGACGGAAGCGCTTCTCCATGACAGCACCTTTATGTTTTCGCCTTTGTACACTCGCTTGCTGAAATTGCTCCATAAATGTGTCATCAACGCTTCAGAATGGTTCAACTTTTGCGAGAGCAAAAGGCCATGCTTTGTGCTTTGAACTGCATCAGGTGAATTCGATACGATCTCTTTGGCGACTCCGAGCGCTGTGCTAAGCAGTTGCGCAGCTGGGACGACAGTGTTCACGCTAAATCCCAACCGCATTGGATAACGAGATCGGACGAACAAGGTATCAGCCGTGATTAATTGAATTTGTCAGTGATTTAGATAGCAAAAGTTATTTTAACAATGACACTCACAAGCCAAACCGAGTGGACGCATCTGCAGCAGTGATCGTCCTACCCGTAAGTAGAATTTCAGAAGCAAGCTGTCAAATAGAGTCAGCAAGTCAACTGAGCGCTCGGTTTTGACACTAATTAGGGCGTCATGAAGATGACCTCGTGTTCTGCTAGATGTAATCATAGCTCGAGATATACGATTGTGATTTGATAATTTTGTTGACGTCGCAAGGAGAAAATGCTTTCAAGAACCCACCTGGTGACCTGCTATCTGGGACAAACGTGGAATACCTATACCATAGAAAGATAGTGAGCATGATGGACCTCCAACGAGGAGTAGCTTGAGCGTCACAGGACTACATTCATCGACATGAATAGTCCGAGGCGACATGCCATTTAAAAGGAAGGACACAGGCGAATGGGGAAATAATAAAGGCTCATACGGCTCACCTCCTTGGGCAGCAACAACGCCGCGCTTGACCTCGGGCAAAGCAAACCTCGCATCATTGCTTGCGATTACGATGTCGCAATTTAGGATAATTTCGACGCCCCCTCCATAGGCGCCACCATTCACAGCAGCAATAATGGGCTTGTTAGACTGTCTACGAGAGATGGACCCAAAGCCATTCAAGTTCGACGCCGCATTCTCTTGTTCATTGGTCGCTCCAGCTTGTTGTTCATTGTTCCATCTACCGAATGGGGAAGAAGGGCGGTGAGCAACGTTATTGGAAAGTGAAACATAATTTTCCCCTACGCTTTCAAATCGGCACCTGCACAGAACAATCTTCCCGCTCCTGTCACTATGACAACCCTATAGACGCCAACAGCAATTATGGTGATGCACACGAAACCCAATTCAGGATTGCTTGTCACGATACGGAAGGACCCACTTACCAAAGTTGAGGCTCCTCTTCGAACCAATCCAGTACTCGCTTGATGTCTCCCGTCATTCGTGGCGTCATTGCATTGAGGCTCTTGGGCCGGTTGAGCGTAAGCAAGAGGACGTGTTCATCAGGAAAAGAAACTTTTAATTCATCGGAATGAGGAGGGGGGACTAGGGTTTCTGCCATGAGTCCGAGCAGTGAGCGCTTCTCCACGGTGACAGTTGTGAAGTGAAGAAAGTGCGGAGTGTGGGGAGCGTAACCTGGGGAAGGTCATTCTTCTATCCGGCTAACTCCATTGCCGGCGTCGACGTCAACATCCGTTTGGGCACCGGACTTTTTACTTCCTGTGGTGGTTAGGAAGAACTGTCCATGCCATGTCACGTCGTACTTGAGAGGTTGAGGCTAACTAGATCAAGCGGGACAGGCGACAAGCACCGTGCCGGGAACAACTGATAGATTCGGAGAAAGGCCGGGTACACAACAAGTACACAACACAGACGGAAAGAAAAAAAGATCAAGATTATCTTATCTTACATCACAGGTCCGCAATGATAGCGCAACAAGGTGTACAAGATGCGATGCTGGATACAAGTACAGAATTATTCAGCCTGGCACAAACATCATCAGGCACCTCCTCTCTGCCTCCTTCCCTCCTCCTCCATCAATAGTAGCCCTCGGGCGAGCAATAATGTGGCGAATTAAATAGTGGCGAGCATAGCGAAAGCGTGTGGTGCAACAAGAAATGATGGCGATGACTGGTGGTATAGATGCCGAGTGCGGACTGTTGGGTAACCTGTATGACGGAGGCGCGGAAGTAAGTTCCTTTACTCATCAATCAAAAGTGGGGAAGACTTACAGAAAAAATGTGAGAGGCTATGATACAGTGTTTAACGGAATGGGCAGGTGGGGGAGTGAGAGCCACGCCAGCCGCAGTGGCAGCACTGGGGTGCGCTATGATTGGTGTTGGATGGGCCGGAGGGGGAGCTAGTGTTGTTACATGAGTCCGATGCAGAAGATGATGTAGAGCATCGGGAGTCGATTGCCTGTGCAGCAGAGAGGATGGGAGTGTAGAAGACAGTTGAATGCATTGTAGATTGGTTGAGATGAGGATGTGGTACTGACCTTTAGACGAAAACAGAGGGGGCTTTTATGCCATCGGTCTACTGTCCTTCACCGGAAATAGCCAGTTGGCGCGTCGTTCAAATTCCAAGTGCCCATACATCGGAGATTCGAACTAGTTCGGTAACTAAATCAAACCGACCCACAGTTCGGAACCCTTACAACCCGGCTAACGGAACCGCCAAGGGAACTGAGATCTCATGTAGTCACAGGAACAACACGTTGATGGCATGTGTCGAAAAGTCACTCCACACAAGAAATCTGCATCTTGTCATTCTCGTCCCTTCTTGGACCTACTGTAGTCTATAGCGCAAAGCCAGATCATCAAAATTCAATCGGACTTCAATTCAATAACCCGTCTTCTATTATATATGAATCTAACAATACATTTTACTTTACAGAATACACTCCTTGTTCATCGTCATCCGTGTCTTATCCCACACCCTTCAGCCCATCATCGGCTTCCAGAGTCC
>MU151243.1:0-46038 GCA_015584085.1 Macrolepiota fuliginosa MF-IS2
ATATCTTGTCAAACTCGACCAGATTGATGGCATTTATTTGGCCTTATTGACCTTTGGTCTAAATCTACTCCATCAAAAGGATGCTGTCGCCTCAGAATTTGCAAGACTATGCAAGACTACACAATCCTTGGAGGAAATTACCATCATTGTACTCGTAAGGGCATGAGGGATTATATTCATACATAATTTGAAGCACCCAGTAAGCAGAAAATGTCTAATTTATCTTTCTACCAAATTTGGCAACAGCTCAAGCACAAAGCCGCCTCCAGAACCGGTGCGCCGTTAGCCGAAAGCTCGGCTCAGCGCAGTTATTTCCCAGTTCAGCTCCATCGGTTCCGGCTCCCGGAGCCGCGCCATAACAACACTAGCCCAAAAACACCCAAAAGTGTCGCCTAAAATCTCTGTCATCAATAAAGCCAAACACCATCAATTCATCAATCCAGCCTCGCTAGTGCATGGCCTGGCCTCTGCAGGTTGAGGCTTCAACCACTAAGCTATGAATTGATATAAATTGAATCTACTCATCAAGGGCTTTTGAATGGTATATATTTTATTAATACACCAGCACTGTGTGAGGACATGGTGGATGAACGACACACGTGTATAAAGGTCTAACTCAATGGCAACATGATTTTTTCAGTAATCTGCTATCACTCCTTCTTTTGTCTCCGCTATACATTTTTTACATCAAGTTTATTGTCAATGTATGTGTGTTATATGTCTGACATCACAACCCACAGTTTTAGGGTGGCTTCTAGGGACCCGATTCCCTTTATCGAACTAGAGATGTCCCGTCTTAATGGACAGTGCACCCCAGCGACCCTGGTGCTTGTTCCGCCCACTGTCCGACATGCCATTCGGGATATTATCTCCCTTCCCTCGCCACTATCTCTTCCGAGCTTGCGTCGCTAGCTACGGATCTACCACTATACACTTGGGAGGTACACTTGGGAGGTACACTGACCTCAGGGCACCTTCCAGTTTTAATAGAAGGCGATAGAAGGCGGCGCACCCAGTAAAATCCTGCCTCAAACATCCGTCGGACCCTTTAGAAGACGCCCGTGGTGAACTGGTGGAACGTCATTTATCATTGGCCATACGGGTCCACGAAAGAGTGTATCATTTTCGGTCTTGCGATGCCGTGACGTCAGAGATCTAGACGGTACTGGTACTCGTGGGAACCTAGAAGTAGGTGCCGACCGACTTGAACTTCGAGTCATTCCTTTAGTGTTTCAACCTACTTCATCTTGGGTCACCAATTTTCTGTCGTGGTCTTTCTGGTTCGGTATTGATTCAACGACCTGGACTATTCTATGAAAATGAACACAGATGGGCACCTTTTACTTGCAATGTATGGTGCAAAATGAAACCACACCATGACTTGTGGGCGGCGTGCCTACAACATACTATGATGCTTCAGGCTATCCTTATATGTTTTCGTCGCACCATGCATCCGGGGTCGATTGTGTTGGCGGAAAGGCTTCTGTACTTTCTTTGGATCGCTCACGATTGACTGTTTCTGACGCACACAAGATGCTTTTACTATTGGTGGTCTCTCAAGGGTCTTTCGGTATCATTGGTTTATTGAGGCCTTCTATCAATTCCCCGGCGGCCTTTGTGGGGGCGTCTGAAATAACTGGTGCTACCCCGCGGTTGTGGGTCGTAACGATGCCGGTTCTTGGCTTCAGGACATACGGAATGACTGTCATGACTTGCTATGTTTGGGGAGGTTGGGCACAAGGAGCATATTGGTCCTTGGCACAGTATCGTGGTTTACCGCCCGGTTTGTAGTGATGACCATTTCCTTTGCTCTTCTCGTCCATGTGATGAAATGTGGAACTTGCAGACATCCATCTCAAACCCGTGCATATGTTGTTTGATAACCGGTGCCTATTCGTAATTCACACGGATATGAATACGTGCCACGCATGTGAAATTGCGCGATAGCGTTATCTTATCGTCGGGCCAAACAAGGAGCTCCACTCATGCAGCTCTTGACAGGCCAACACGCCATTGGGCAAGCATTTGGCGTAATCTTAGTTGGGATATTGAAGGCAAGTCGGAGATAGCCCATGCTTGCAGGTGGTGAGCGGCGATAATGCCCCTGGGGTAGGTCTGTACATGTGGAAGTTAAGCTTGGTTGTATCATGTGGGTGAGGGGTTGTGCGCAGGGGCGATTGCATGCGCTGAGATGGTTGTCGAGGGAGACGGGTACCAATGTTCTTAGGTGTGCCTTGAAAGCCTTTTCAAGTGTCTTCTTACCCTTTACAGAGCCCGTCTTTCTCACTTCTTGAAAGGTTTCATCGAGTTAAACATGTCCAAGTTTAGAGAATGCGGTTCTGGAGCTGCTTCAATGACATCTGTGGTGCCACGCCTCGGAGATCTTGTGAACCGTGAACCACACAAGTGATCAGGGTGTAGATACTACAACATAGGAACAAACCGCGTTAGAATGCGTAAGTATTACGAAGTTATCGAAATGCCTAACCGCAATTATAATAGGTAGTTTGGCGTGATTCTGCCGGGAAAAACACGCAAGAATGGGAAGCACGCAAGCAAGGTTTAAGGTGGCGGGTATAGGGTGACCATGTGGTCGACCTGTCCAATGACAAGTGGGATTCTGAACTCTTCAGAGGGTGGCTGGGTAAGTGAAGCGTATAGTGGGTGCTTCTGGTTCATTTCCTCGGACATACAGGATGAATCAAGATTGACCATTCACACATATATAGCGGGTGATTGCGAGTTACACGCAGGTACCTCTGCTCCCTGCCTCTGTCCCTTCTTACTTTCTGTCCGGTTCAAGTGACTGGGTGGCCGCAGCCTTCGTTGTTCTGGAATCCCAGAGGCACTCACAAAGATGACACTGCTCGACAGACTTGGCCGCAAGGCTAAGGCCAATGACGATAAGCAACTCTCTGCATCAGCTATCGACAATAATGACAACGAGGCTAACGAAAAACAACAATACGACGATACGAAGATCGACGAGAAGGGATCGGTGTCGGATGATTCATTCATCAGGGGCGATGGAGATGAGGAGGTGCAGTATTTGAACGGAGAGCCTGTGGTCACGACCGGGAAGGACGTGTCAAGATATGTTGTAGATATCAGAGATGATGGAGAGGCCGCCCTTACGTTCAGGTCTCTGACACTTGGAACAGTATTTGCTGGTTTGGGGGCGGCTGTGTGCGAGGTGCGTACTCCCTTGGGCGAGAATCGTGATAACAAACTAGTTAATAATATCTGGATAGATTTATTTATTTAAGCCAGTACAAATGACGGTCTCGACGGTGTTCTTGCTCTTGTTGATCTATACATTCGGAAATGTTTGGGCCAAGTTTTTGCCAACGAGAGGAAAGTTCGTAGGGACTCCATTCCAGTTTTTAGCTCCCATTTTCGGATTTATCAATCCAGGTCCCTTCTCGTTGAAGGAAGTGAGTGTGAACTTCAGTTTAATTGATTCATCGCTGATTATTATTGATAGCATGTTGTCGCTTCGCTTGTGGCGTCAACGGCGGCTGGTGGGAGCACTGCCGTCTTGAACTTTGCTGTCCAAAGAGTACGTCTGTTTGGCGTATCAGTATGTTCCATTAACCGTTCCTTCCGAATAGCTGTACTACGATACACATGTTGAGGCTACGACCGCTGTCCTTGCGACGTTCTCTACAGCTTGTTTTGGGTGAGTCACGGGCATATCACTATAACCCAAGCGTCTCGTGCTCAACCTCTTAGTTATGGTTTGGTTGGACTCCTCCGTCCGTTGACTGTCTATCCGTCCGAAATGGTTTATTGGGGTGTGAGTTTCATTAGTTCATCTAATGCTATTAGTTTTATCAATGTGGCCCTAGAACCTCCCTACAGTGTCTGTCTTCCAGGGTAGGCTTGACTTCCTATACCATGAACAGCACTGTTGATACGAGGATTACAGCTCTGCACTTCAACAACTCGGAGAACGGGAAACGTGTTAAGCTTTTCTGGTCGGCTTTCGCCGGAATGTTCATATATGAAGTCCTGCCGGCTTACATCTTCCCATTACTCAACGGTGTCAGTATTTTCTGCCTGGCATCGCAGCATGCACCACAGAAGGTCGTGGATGGGTTCACAAACTTGTTTGGCGGAACGGACGGGAATGAGGGATTAGGGCTTTTGAGTTTCTCGTTCGACTGGCAATATATTGGATCAACGTACATTTTCCAGTTTGCATTATTATATCTTAAAATTACTGACGATAACTTCAGATTTATGAGTTTGCCGCTTATCCAGCAAGGTAAGTCCGCGAATTGGATGGGTATATGCATATCTCACTCCGCTCTAGCTAACTCGTGGGTGGGCTACACCTTCTGTTACATTGTCATCATGGCCATCTATTACACCAACACGTGGAACGTGAGTTCTACGCCATGATCCTCCTCCTACTTCAACTGATGGAGTATATCCAGTCGCTTTCCTTCCCAATGCTCTCAACATCAATTTTCTCCTCCAATGGCTCGATCTATCACCAGTCCGCCGTTTTTGGAAGTACATTTCAGCTTAATGAAACCGCGCTTGAAGGGGTTGGGCTTCCAGCTCTTACAGGGTCGAACGCTTGGAGTAATCTGACTGCCAACCTCGCTGTAAGCATCTAATTGATCTCGTTGTTCTCTACTCAACTATTCCGTAGATCGGTGGGCTGATTGCTCATGTCATCTTCTTTTGGGGAGGGTATGCCAAGGATTCATTCAAATTAGCATACGCGAGGACTCAGCCCGATCCCCATTACCAGGTAGATTTGCGTGGTATGTTTTGAAGAAAGTTGCTGAAAGATTATGATAGGCAATGCAGAAATACAAGGAGGCGCCCTGGTGGTGGTACGTCATCCTGATCTGCCTGTCCTTCTTCGCCGGTGAGTTTAAAGAGGTCTGGGGATTGTCTAGGTGCTTATGCTCCTCTAGGGTTGATCGTTGTTCTCAAAGGCCAGACAACCCTACCATGGTGGTCATACATTGTCGCGCTGTTGCTTGGCGCCTTCGTGACTGTAATGTCTCACGCTTTAGCTTCAAACGCCTCCTAATCCATACATCAGCCTTTCTCTACTCTCCTATATGCTAGGATGGGAAATGGTATCGCCACTAACCAACTCATGAAGATGGTTGCGGGTGCTATCAACCCTGGCAGGCCGGTGGCTAACCTCTATGTTAGTGTATTATGTCTTCCGGGCGTCTCGGAACTAAACGTTCGCGTAGTTCTCGATGTGGAGTCACGATGTCGTTTCAACATCAATCCTTTTGGCAGGGGACTTGAAAATGGGTCAATACCTCAAGATTCCTCCCCGCGTCATGTTCCTGACCCAGGTATGGGGAACTATTCTCGGTGGGTCTTGCGTCATACTTTGATCTAATCTCGGCTTGCTCATAACCGTAACAGGGGCAGTGGTTAACTACGGTGAGCATTGGATATTGAACCCTGGAACTACGTCCACTGCGGGCATGATCTGACTTCACATTATAGTGGTTATGATCTCCGTCGTAACAGCACAACGTGACGTTCTTCTCAGTCCTACCGGGACCAATATTTGGAGCGGTCAAGTGACACAGAGCCTGAACAGCGCAGCTGTTACCTGGTCTCTTGCGAAGCAGTTGTACGGGTTCAATGGTCCCTATTTCATCATTCCATTGAGCTTGTTGATCGGTATGGCGCCGACTTTTATCCAGTGGCTCATTTGGAAGGTCCGTCGTCACTCAACTTGCTCTGCCGCGAGGCCTAAGCTGACTATGCGGACTAGCGTTGGCCAAGAATCGGACCTGTCCAAGTGGACACGATCATGCTCCCGATTATTTATATGGTACGATCATGTCCTAATGAAATGTGCCTACGTTTGACATGCGCACCAAGTACTCCGCGTGGATGTCGGTTGGTGTAAACTCGACGATCACCTCGTCCATCATTGTCGGCCTCGTGTCCCAGCTCTGGCTAAGGAAGTATCACCCAGGGTGGTACAAGAAATATAACTACATCCTCGGAGGAGCACTGGATGGTGGAGCCCAAGTCATGATATTTGTCTTATCCTTCGCAGTCTTTGGTGCTTCGGGTGTTGAAAGGCCATTCCCTGCAGTAAGTGGCGCGACCCTTTTTTATTATGCGTTAGCGGGTCTAATGATGTCATCTCATTAGTGGGCCGGGAACCCAGCCAAAGGAAACGTCGATTACTGCAATGGAAACGGTGCACTTGATTAATGACGAGAATTATGTCGAACTTTACCACGTTAACAATGGGGCATCCTGTTGAATAATCGAATACTCTGTATAATATATGTATCATTTGGCCCTAGGCACAACGTCAATGAGGTAGAGCTCAGCCATGGACGTATCGTGGTCTGAGCGTGGCGCATCATTAAACATGCATCGTGTATTTGGACTCGAAGGTATAGGGCAACATTACTAATTATTGATCCAATTATCATCGACAATCTATTAATGTCAAGGGGACGGAGCAACGGGATAGAAAGGGCCAAGGAACTTCTCGAAATCCATACGATCCACAACCCCTCGACATCACTCACATCCACAGGAAACGGAGATTCGGCACTGCGCAGGTTAAGTGTGAGTGAGTGACAGGCCAAATAAAGGTAAAGCAGGCAGGCAACGCCGCAGGATCGTGGCCCACGCATGTTCTACCAAAACAGCGTCCTCTCTCACTGAAAACTCGTTTCGCTCAGCTATGTCGCCGCACAGAATTGCGGACGCAGCTCGTATCTCTCCATATCCTAGCACTATTCGAGCACAGGAACAAGAACGGCCTGATGCCTCAGCGAATCCTTCAGGGTCAGGAGCATCGTCGTCCAAGGCAAGATTGATGGCAGCGGCAGCCGCGGCCGTGAATGCCAGTAGCCGCTCAACGAGGACTACTGAAAGACCCTCGGGTAACAATGGAAGGCAGGGACAGGAGGAGGATGTGAGATTTAACATCGGCCCAAGGAATATTCGGAATCTGATAAATCGGCGGAATGGGAGAAGTGGAAGGGCAGGCCGAGCAATGCTTGAGGGTATTGACGAAGGTAGATATCATGGATGGAGCACATATAGGCCTTTGTGCACTCGGTGCTGACACTGCTTCTACTTCCAGGCGTACCAAACTACCCACCGCCGTCGTTCCAGGAGGCGATAGGTAGCCCGCTGTCATCGTCGAACGCAGGTGACCAGTCGATGTCTCTACCGGGGTTGTTGGAGATACCCGGTCGTCGCTCGATCGAGCGGCAGCATGATATGTCAGAGAGCGAGTCCTCGTTGGGTCGAGTGTCTCCTTCGGATACACCATCGGCCTCGGAATCTGAGGATTCTCTAGAGTTTATCGATGCGGCCCGCCAGCCTGAGCTGTCGGCGCGAGAGCGGGAGGATCAGAGGGGACGCCAGGGGATCGAATTTCCATGCGGAAGTCCCTCACTTGGTTCGTCGACGTACGTGAACACGAGCGTCTCTCCTTCGTCCGAATCTGGGCTGCCGCGCGGACGGGCAAAAACAAAACTAAAAAGCACTTTGGACTTGACCGAGGAGGATATAATACCGGAGCCAGAGCCGGAGCCTAGTCCCGTGCGGTCCACGAAGAAGAGGTTCTTATCACTGTCGCCACTTCGAACACTATTTCCGCCGAAACAACACCAAGCATTGCAAGCGCGAGCACTTTCTGCTCACCCTCCAGGGACGTCACCATATGCCACCCCACGTTCTACCCATTTCTTCCGAAGTACGACTTCTCTCGCATCGTCATCTATGCTTCGACTTCCATTTGCCGCTTCAACGCTAACGCTGACGGCAAATAAGCCCGAGAGTGTCAAGGTTTCGAAGAAGTTTTTCCAGAGTGGGAAGGAGAAAGAAAAGGAAAGAGAGTATGATGAGTGTTCTGCCGAATCACTGGAATCTTGGGAAATCCTTGAAACCGAGGACTCTCGTCGGACCGTGTTCGAGTATGAACCCCGTAGCTTGATGGCCATGATAGCACCCGTTCCGGACTCGCCTTCCTCAGTTCTGAGCCCAGAACTTTCCCCAACACGAAGTTTGAGCTTCACATACGGAGCTCCTCCCACTCCCACTGCCCTTTCCCCACTTTCTCCTATCGTATCACAACCGGCTTCAGTATCCACCCAAACGCAATCGACGACACAATCTTGGAATGAACCGCATCCATTATCGTTGCGGGACAGGAAGGTCGCTGAGGCTATTGAGCCATTTTTGAAACGGCGGCCCCGGAAGGATGGAACCCATCATAGGTCGAGGACCGCACCAAGTCCGATCGTCGTACCTCCCGTTTCACTCGGTACTGGACCATTAGTGACTACCGTTAGGACGAGGATGAACCCGGCGAACAACCATCAAGATAACCAAATGGCCATGAGAGCGGCGGCAGAACGCCGGGAGCCGATCACTGCTTCTGAGAGGGGTGATGGCATTGGGAGGATTGATGAGAACATTCACGAGCTCCAGCGGGCACTGGAGACTCCACTTCCATCGAGTCCTATCCAGTCTTTATTATCGTCGTCGCCGTCGTCGGTGACAATCCATCTTGCTTCACCTACAACACCCAAAGGGGGTATGATGTTGGAAGATAACGTAGAAGAGAGTGGAGTACAGCCTTCGCCGGGGCCAACACCAAAGGTGGCGATGATGTTAGATACGCCAATTGTTAGACCCGCTCCGATTGGACGTGTCTGCGAACAGCACTCCCCGACTGAGAAGGTGCTTGCATCAAAACCCAAGCAGAACCACAGCACTACCCCTCCTCGCCCTCCTCCTTCCCACTACCATCAGCATAGTGAATCCGCTATGTTTTCTTCCCCCTCCCAGGTTGGTCGTCGTCATTACCGTGGCAGGCCACTTCCGCGCCCACCACAGGTGCAACCCCCGAGGAATGTCGTTGTTGACTCGATTTATGCTGGACATGAAGCGTTTCCGTCACAAACTTCGGGTAGCCCCAATACTACTTGTCCTGAGGGTCTGCTGATCGACTTTGAAGACGGTGCAGATGCAAACGTTAGCGGATCCTGGACGCCTCCTTGGGACGAACACTCTCATCAGCTCCACCCTTCCTCTGCGCCCATGACCCCTAATAGAATTTCCCCCATTGGATCGCCTTCGCCCACACCCGATTCTTCGATTCGCTCCCTCCCTTTGTCCTTGGGAAATGTCTCATCCATCAGTGGTTTGTCTGAGATGACGGATTTAGATTTGTTGGCAGCGGCGTTGGGTGAAGGGAATAACGGTGAAGACTACGAGGTATGTATAGATTTTGATCTTGGTTCACCACCACCAAATCTTTTAATGGATACGCTTGTCAGACATTGGTACTTATTTCAGACTTTTTAGGGTCCGGTGCTGATGCGGCGCGAACCAACAACTACAACAACGTCGTCAACGTGGGCACGAATTCCGCCAATAATGAGTCAAACGTGTCACTCACCGGTCGTGTGGAGGTTGAACGAAGGAGGGTCACATCGGATGGGCGTCTCAAGTTGAAGTTGAGTGTGTTAGGGGTTGCAGTGAACCAGTGTGGGATATGCATATCGCAGTTCAAGGAGAACCAGCACGCAAGCATGAGCTCATTGTGCAGGCATGTATTCCATGAAAATTGTCTGAGGCAGTGGCTCGTCAGGAGCAGGACGTGCCCATTATGCCGTATCAGTTTGAATTCTGGAAATCATTGATATGCGCCCTTTTACAACATGTTTCCCTTTTACATTGTTTTCTTGTCTTTGGGTCACTGTTGGATGTTTTTGTCGTCAGCATGTAGCATATGCAGAGCTTGTAGCACGGACCTCGACTTGTTCGCAGTTACGAGTTGAATGTTGAACAACGTTGATCTTGATGGACAAGCATGAACCAACAATGATATATTGTTTGGCGGTGTTTGGAATAGAGGGTGATGGCAGTCTGGTCAGTCTAGGCTGGACAGGTTTGTGTTTACTTTATGGCGCGTTTCCGGGCTTACACCAGCGAGAGCAGCAGCGACGACGACGAGGACAACCGCCCAACACGCCCTCTTCCCGCCAGAAACGCTGCACCGAAGGAACCTGAGCAAGAACGAGTTGAACAGGATGAATCCGATGCCGAGGAAGTCAGCGAATCTGAAGCCTCAAGTTCAGGAGCATCTTCTTCTGAAATAGAAGAGGAAGAACCGACCACACGCGGGCGCACTGGAGCCACAGCGCGGAAACGAAATGCTCTTGTTCAGGACGACGACGGCGAAATACGCTATGCACACGAGGTTGAGGAAGTGGACGGCGCTCTGGCTCAGGCGCGTGGACCTTTGGATGGAGACCCAACTATTATACCGTGGGCACAGCAACTTGGAGTGGACGCACAGAAAATGCATGTTATGCAGACCTCGTTCTTCCGTATGCCTGAGGAAGCTGCTGCACTCAAAGCATTACATGAGACTGGTCCCAAAACCTCTCGGAAACGCTTGGACTTGCCATCACCACCGAAGGGATTTACGAGGAAACATGGGAGGGAATCTGACGCAGATGGAGTGAGATTAGATTCACGAGAGGTTCGTCTATCTTTTGATTTGCTACGTCGAAATCTAACCCTTCTTCTCCCTTAGAGGCGCTCGTTTGCTCATGATGTTGGGTCGCCAATGTATAAACCCTCTAGGAAGTATGCAAGAGTCGATAAAACATCGTCAATAGTCAATGGAAACGAAGGTTCTTTCATTGATGCTGGCCTTGCTCTTGGTCGGTCCTTCCGTGTCGGTTGGGGGCCTGGCGGAATCCTTGTCCACCTAGGCAGCATATGCAGTCCAAATTCCTCACCGTGAGCCATCATATATACTTATTGCTCGCCGATGTGCTCATTATTATTCCAGCCCATCAGCTAACTCGTCTACACTAAATCTCACCAATACATCCGCCCTTCTGACGTCCAACTCTGTCAATAACTCCAGTGTATCAGGCTCAACAGCTGGCCCAGCTATGGAGCTTGCTGCCAAACTCCTCCAACACCATCTCAGCTGTACCAATATTGTCCCTGACAGTATGGGTATCCCAGCCGCAACACCAACACCCCTACCAACAACCCCCACTGACGCCACTTCAGACCCCTCCGCAACTAAATACCTTGACTTTGCCTCCTTCGCTTCCCTCTTCCCCCCTACCGACATATCCAGCTCTGCTACTCTATTCCGTTTGGGCGTGTCATTATTTGACCCTATAAACCTACACTTAGGCGGCCAGCGCAACTCCTCCATCACAACACCTTCCGCCATCGCACCGGACATCCGCCATCGCGTTACTTTGTTGAGGCGCAAAGCGGCTCTGGGACAATGGCTCGAAGAAGTCTTGAAACCCGCCGTTGATTCTGACCTGAGAACCAAAGCGAATGGCCTCGTATCAGGCGGTCAGTTACTTCTATGAGATGTACGCCATGCCGCTATACTGACACAGATTCCCAGGTGCATATACCCCCGCCGACGCAGCATTTACTCACCTCACCGGACATCAAGTGGAGAAAGCATGTACGGTCACAGCTGATGGCGGTTACCTCAAACTCTCGACTCTCATTAGTCAAGCGGGAGGCGACGAAATGTTCAAGGACGATATTCGGGAACAACTTCGTGTCTGGAAGGCAGACAAACTTGGGCCTGGTGCAGGCACAGGCTTCGGTAGTGGCTTGGTCGGACGAGGAGTTTGGAAAGTCTATTCACTGCTAGGCGGTGTCCTAGATGGCGACGAAGGAGAACTCGCAGACAAAGATGCCGACATTTGCTCGGGCTTGGACTGGAAACGTGTATTCGGGCTATGTCTATGGTACGACGAGGGTCTCGAAGCATCCATCTCAGATGTCGTCAAAGCCTACGAAAAACTCATCGCCCGGCAATCTAACCAAGCAAACACAGCTGCCAAACCGAAACCCGCAGCAAAGCCGTTGCCCCCTTGGTTACTCGACGTTCAACGAAAGAAACTCCCAGCTGCTTTACTCTCTAAATGGAATAATAAACCCATCCACACAGAACCCGATGACCCATTATATGCACTCATCAAGCTCCACGCTGACCCCGTTCTATCTTTGTCAAATGTTCTCAACCCATTATCGTTCTCATCGTCACTTATGGAGGCGGGCATAGCTATGTGTTGGCATTTGTATATCATCCTATCCCGAGTGATACGGATACGTGATTTTGCCGACCGCAGAGCCGTAGGGACTCGTAAACCACTGGTTAATGGCACCAGTTCTGGTTCTTTCAAAGGCAGAGATGAGAGTAGTGAGGATGAGGAAAGAGAGGGGAGGTATGAAAGACTTGCGGTAGATGGGCATTCTCCCACAGCAGATTTGTTGTCGAGCGCGTACGCGTTTGAGTTGGAGAGTTGGGGGATGATTCAAGAAGCTATTTTTGTTTTGTTGCATATTGAGGGCAGTGTTGGGTGAGTAGGTGGCAACGTTGTGATGGGATGATGGTACTAATGTTTCCGCCGGCTTAGTCGCGAGAAGGCTATCAAGGACCTCTTGGCGCGGACGGCGCCCGATCTAGATGAATGGATGACGCGCGGTATCGTAGGTAGTTTGAAAATCCCGATGGCCTGGGTGGATGAGGCCAAGGTTAGAACAACGCTCTCTCAAAGATATGACGCTGAAACTGGTTTCTTATTAGGCTCAGTATGCACTCAGCAATGGAGAATTCTATCGTGCGTATGAATTATTCCTGGCAGCCGGCCACTATAATGCTGCCCACAACATCGCGATGTTGGAACTTGCGCCTGATGCGATCTTGGCGCGTGACCTGGACCTTGTAAAAGAAATGTTTGGAGTGTTCGATAGCGAAACGCGACATGATAAGATCGAAGGCTGGTTCGTTCGTGGCAAGGTGCGTCAAAATCTCACCGTTATCCACAGCTCCTGGCTCTACATACCAATCAAACCGACCAATAGGTCCTATTGGATTACGTCCACACACTAACCCGGCTCCCGAAACTCCAAGCCCTAATCGAGGACGACAACGAAGACGGAACCCGACCAGCAGTCCCTGACGCAGCTATCGCACAAGAAATAGACGACCTCACAAGGCGCGTCCCGAGGATGATTGGGATACTGCCGGATGTATTTTACCGCAGTTGGGCGAGCGATCCCCGACATGCTGCTGCCACGGAGGAGATGGTCAAAAATTTGTTGGCTCAGACTGAGAAGGTCAAACCCATTGCTCTGGTGCGCTTTTCTCTCAGTTTGTGTGCATTACTCGGCTGATGTATACCTATGTTTGTCTGGCTTGGCCTGGTACTGCGGAATGTAGTCACAAATTCAGCAGCCTACGTTGACAGTTGTAGATGGTGCGACTAAACTTGGGCTCGTTAGCAGTGTGGGTCTCGCACGTTTCACTAAAAGTATCGAGGTTTGAGGTTCTCAGGCGAGTGACAGATGGTGTTTTTTTCTATAATTATTATGTACAACGATCTTTACGTGCTGCATTATTGGATCCACGAGCTTTGATCTGAGGACCGGATGAAGAATGACTCTACTCGGGATTATGGGGTAAAGCTTTTGAAGCAAACCGATGTCTCGAACTGGTGAGTACCGAAACTTGCTGAATGGAGCCAGGAAATACACTGGGACCAAAACCAACTGATAACCGGGACCTTTCTCATGCACACACGGGATGACCTATTAACAAAGGAAGATAAGGCACAAAGATAGTAACAATCAAAGGTTTGCCCATTGGCTAACCGGCATCCAAAGTAGAACTACATTCAGGGAGTCACCATGATTCATCAATCATACGAAAGCTAATTATAGCGTCTCCGGAGAGATTGGCCGTTTCGTTGACAATACACTCAACAATCCCATGAATTCCCAGCGCACTATCCATATATCTTGAGCCATTGGAAATCGAAGTATGCATCCTCAAACGCTGATGGGTTATTATTGACGAAATCTTTGATCATCACGCCTGGTTTCAGGAAGTTAATCATACTGAAGATCAAAAGTTCTCACCTATGCATGTGGAGGGGCACCCTGAAGCACGATACACAGAGCTCTGGCCAGCGAAATCACCACCTAAGGATGCTAAGGTCAACAACACGAGGTCCGACCCACCTCGCACAGTAACGATACTCACAGAACGTCACTACATGTACACCGCCCTACCATCAACAGAAGACAGAATGTGATCACTCAAGACAAACTTACAGTTGATGATGATATTGTGGGGTCCGAAATGAGAAGATAATGAACACGACGTATTTGGGAAGTACGCCCCGGGGGTTCCCCAATTGGCGGTGTTGACTGTTGTTTCTCCGTTACGGACGTCTGCAGGGATATCTGTTTCTGCTCTGGACCAAAACCAGATCTTGATGAAAGAATTTGTGCGTTCAATAGCGAACCTGTATGTGGCCCCTCAGTGAATGGTTGATCCGCCCAGACAGGGTCTGGGCTAGATGGAAACGCACCAGCCGCCGCCTTGGTGGTTGAAGATAGGTCCGTAACTACGCGCATCCGCAAACTTGACACCACATCCGGCGTTGTTGGTTACCGCGCCGTCACAGTTATTACCGACAGCGTTCCTAACGTCACTCGTGAGGTTTAAGCGATCTATAAATTTTTAGTGAAAGGGTTACCCAGTCTGGGAACGAGATCCAGGCATGGTACAGCCTGCCGGTAACAAGGGAGGTGGATAAGTTGACAATCAAGAAATCCCTCATGGAACCCACTCACCGCCGTTGGTGTGCAAAGTGGATTGGTTAGGGCCTTGATCATTCACACCCTCGACAATGTCAATTTCGCCCTGCATCATGAGGTGTACTAAATATATCGCTCTTCGGGTCTGAAGGCTAACGCACCTGATCTGGCCAGACGTTGCCGACCGTCCAGACTGCAGGCCAAGTGCTATAATCGCACATCAGGGCTGTCCGAAACATAGATGTCTGATTGAAGAGCGCTCACCCACAACCCTGGGGCATGTGGCGCATGTTGAAGCTTTTGAATAATCATTGTTGGCCTTTGGATGTCGCAGAAAATTATCAACGCTCACACCATAACAGATGTACTGTATTGCTTGTTTGACCTCAATCGAACGGAATTCCTTCCGGGACCGCCTGTGCTGAGAGTTTTTTTGGAATCAGCGCGGAGGATGAAATGATCTCCCGATGCGAAAGTCAGGTTTTGGCTAGCGGCAGTATCAGCGTCCACGTAGTTCCTGGTTGGGTTCAGTCCTATATACGTATGTGATCCGCTAGTGACCCTACTTACACACGTCCATGAGTCGGATCAGGGATGGCCTCAAAGGAGAAGGACTTGAGAAAACCGTCACCAGTGCTACTATCCGTTTGGGAGTAAGTGGCCCCAAGCGCCAGGGCCAGGTATGAAGTTATGAAGACGATGAATAAGACCCCTGGCATGATTGTTGCAGGGAACAGGCTCATTTGGATACAGAGTCTGTAAACATCTTTTATACCAGGGATACTACAGTGTCTTCCACTCCTAAACCACATTCTCCTAAACGTTCATATGCTCACGTACTATTCTTTCTTACCCCTGCTCCACAAGGCGAAGTGGCAGGCGAACGATCACGCCACAGATACCCTCATGACCGGTTTTTCTGTTACAGTCGTGGCCGTTTGAGGCATCTTGACTCTTGAGACAGAAGGTCAACAATCTGTACGGAATGCGATGGAAGAAAATATAGCAGTGATGGATGGCCTAGCGCGTCATTTTATAAATAGAAATGCTGCTATTGAATCCCCATAAGGGTGTGTTTGCTTGACTGCTGTCCGAGGTCCGAGAGTCCGCAAGGAAGTGGAGAGTCACTCTGCCTCGTGGCACTAATTAAGGCATTTCAGATTGGTTCGCGAACCCTAATGTACTGTTACCAACACCAGAGAACCAGCCGTAAAGGGCTCGGCAGCTGCTGCCGACATTCTTGAAGTAGAAGCGACAGAAGGTCTAACCATCTAAAAGCTAGTGCCTGGTGACGATCGATAAGAAAAGACAAAGACCACCCGATAGGATTCAGTATTCTGAGCATGTTGGTTAGCAACCGCCTTGATCACAGAACGGTGGCAGTCCATGAACCCTGCAACGCCCGGCACAGATGGAGATAGTACATAGAAGGCGGACTTGTTGGCGCCGGTGTAGACTGGGGCTGTCGGGACTGGATACAAAGGTACAAGTACAATTCAAAGTGTCATACATACATACAAACATCACAATCCGATAATCATACAGGGGGCTGGCATTTGATATACTCGGTAACTTTACAATGTTTCGCTGACACCTTAGCCATAGATCTTCAGCCATTGGAAGTCGAAGTATGCATTCTGGAACGCCGATGGGTTGTTATTAACGTAATCTGATAATAAGAAAATTAGGTGAGTTCAATTCTAGAAAGCGTATCTTAACAGCATACTTACCGGTGCAAGTAGAAGGACATCCAGAAGCCCCATATACGCCGCTCTGGCCGGCCCAATCACCGCCTAGGAATGATGGTCGTTGGTTCAGTACTTTAGGCCAAGTAATAGGAATGCCACTCACAAAAGGTTACTAAAAGTAAGTGTTAGCATCATTAGTTCTGCACTGATGATCTATTGAGGTTGACTCACGGTTGATAACAATGTTGTGGGGTCCGAAGTGAGAGGATATGGAACAAGAGTTACTTGGGAAGTATGCTGAAGGTGTTCCCCAGTTGTCAGTGTTCACACTCGATGCGCCATTGAGGACGTCCGAGGGGATATTGCTAGCTCCCCTGGGCCAGAACCAGACTTTGATGAAGGAGTTCGTACGCTCGAGGGCGTACCTGTACATGTTCCCGAGATCTTTGAGTGTTTGGAACGGGTCGGACCTAAGTCGAGACTCACCAACCGCCACCATTGCTGTTGAAGCTAGGCCCATAGCTACGTCCATCATTGAGTTTGACACCACACCCGGAATTACCAGTAGCAGCCACATCGCAATTGTTGCCCGTGGGGGTACTAGTGTCCGTTTGTGAAAACTGCCATACCAAGGTGGCGAAAGACCTACCCAGTCTCACTTCGGGAAGCCGGCATAGTACAACCTATGACACGAGGGGAAGCGAATGAAGAGATTACGGCTTGGGTAACGTTGGAGAGAGCTACTTACCGCTGTTGGTGTGCAGAGTGGCTTGATTTGGACCTTGATCGTTAACTCCCTCAAGGATATCAACTTCACCCTGAGATGTGATAGTAAGTATATCCACCTTATACAAGTTTTTAACTTGGTGATTGGATATACCTGATTCGGCCAATCCCCGCCGACCGTCCATACCGCAGGCCAGGTCCTATATTCATTAATTGTGAGAAACCTCTGTGGATGCGAGCGGCTAGTTGACTGCTACTTACCCACAGCCTTGGGGCATGTGACGCATGTTGAAGCTGGAGAGCGCCGCTGTCAGTCCATGCAGGAAAGCTTGAATGTTTCCAACTTACACCATGACAGCAGTCGTGTATTGTTTGTTTGACCTCAATCGAACCGAATCCCTGCCGGCACCGCTTGCACTAAGAGTCTTCTTGTAGTCAGCACGAAGGACGAAGTGATCCCCTGATGCGTAGGTGAGGTTTTCGCTCGAGGCAACGCTAGCTCCCACATAGTTGCTGTGTTTATAGGTTCAGTCGATGCAGCTTTGAAAGTAATTGACTTCGCCTACACGCGACCGTGAGTAGGGTCTGCAATAGCCTCGTAGGTAAACGCGTTGAGGAAACCACTACCACTGATGTTGTCCGTCTGGGAGTAACTGGCCCCCAGGGCTAGAGCGACATAAGAGAATAAGAGGATTGCTTGGAAAGGCGAGAACCCCATAGTTGTCGAGATATGTCGCGAGGAGCGAGCTTACTGCTGTACAGAAATTTAGAACCGTCTTTTATATCAAAATGTATCTTGTGTGTGCCATATTCGAGCTACCTTCTCGTGCACCTGTCTTTGTGGTACTATCCTTCTTTCACATGGTCCTGCTGCTACCGCCGCACCATAAGGCCAGGTAGCAGATGGGTGATCACGGCAGATAGCTTATGTCTCTGGTGTTTCCTTCCTAGTGAGAGTTTCCTGAGGCATTTTAGGTCGGTTGAATTGAGGTCTATGTGGAGTGCAATGAAAATATAATAGCCAGTTGTGTTATAAATAGCCACTGGTGTAATGACCGACTTGGCATTCACGAATAGCCTCAAAATGGATGAGGTTCCCTGATCATCCGGTCGATACCACGTTGAGGTCTAGAGATGGGGAATTACATGGTCTCGTGGTAGGACTTCGAGCCTACTTGATTGGTTAATCAGGTTTCCATCGCCATTAGGGAACTGGCGGCGTAAGACTCACCATATGTAATCCGAGTCTTCGAAGCTGAAGAATTTCTGAGTCTAGCATGGGTGACCCGAAGCTAAACCGCTTCATACAAAACGATAGAACTGAAAGACGCTATGACAGCTAACAGGAGACGCGATGAAGGTCACCAGAAGGTCGCGGAAACACCCGGAACCAATGAGAAAACTTGCAGGCTTCAGGAGGAAGGCTCTCACAGAGATGCGGACATACGGCAAAACGTCTGCGGTATAATGTCCACGCAGTGTCTCGTAAACATGGTCTCCTTGACAGGTACCCCTGTGCGCACAATTGAATATAAATGGATGGGCAGAGAAACACCTTGAGCGGAGCCACCGTACACAAGGTCACTCAAGGAGCTCGGGCCGACACATAAGGAGGCCGGAAAAAATGGTAAGGGTTGGAAGAGATGGTCCCAGAAGAATCGAGGTGTCATCTCCAAAATCAATCATAGCCCACGAAATGAAACAACATCTACTCCATCTCAGATTTAGTTTGCTGGGCGGGCCCAAACTAATAAATCAACGTGGGCGTCGTGTCCTTGAAAAAGATGACATTCTCCGTTTGCCAAGATCCCAAGGAAATAGCGGGTCCGCATTAGAGAGAAGGCAACATCCCTTCAAGTAACCCGCTGGTGTACCTTACAGCTAAGCCAATTCCTTGGAGAACACTAGTGAGGACGATAACAGGCAAGCCGTGGATGACCAAGACTGAGAACACGAAACACAAGGCTACAACGGATCGAACATCAGCCGAGCATGCTAAGAATCCATGCTATTGAGTGAAGCCCATGGAGGAACGAGGCGAGCCAGTCGCCGCCACGGAAAAGACTAGAGGTACCCCGACGCTTAGGCCCCCACTACAGAGAAAGCGGGCCTGTTCAGATCAAGTTCGAGCATCTAGAAGTTTTCTAATAAGTGTCTTAACAAGTGAATTCTTGGCAACATAGCTCGCATTAAAAAGTTGAGTTCAATACCTGCTAGAAAAGTTGCTAAATCCTCGAGAATAAGGCTAATGTTTTAGGTGATGGCCGAGGCGCGGTGTCGGATGACGAACCCGAGCCAGATCCGGCAGACAGAAAGTGAATCCTTGCAACAAAGTCTAGGACATAGATCCCGGTCTCGCTGTGCTCTGGGGGCAAGTCTAGGGGACCGGGCAGTTGTGCAGACAACCCAAGCCACTCGCCAGCTCCAGCGAAGGAGTCCCAGAATATCGGAACCACGGTACGTAGTTCCAGGGGTACGCATCGAATGTTCAAACAATTTCTAAGGATCGTCATCAACAATGGCGGCTGGTGATGCGTAACGCGTAACTGTTGGAATGCGGTTACAAACGTCATCAAGACGACCCATATTTGTCTATGTTGTGGTTGGGTTGACTCGGATTCATTCTAATGAATTCGGGTGCAATGCGACACTTGACGGATGTATCAGCGCATAAGCGGTTCCTAATCTCCTTGTTGATCAGATCGATGGGATCATTTCTGTGCCGAGTGCTTCAGATAAATTTGATATCATTGAGAAACGCGTATTCATCCAGGTAACCAATTGATCTAATTGACATATGAATCATATGATCCGCTGGCGCTCTGAGCTTCCCAGCTCCAAACCTAAGTGCTGGCCAATAAATATATGATAAATAACGGGCGCGTATCCTACTTCGAGAAGATATACTACACTATGGATAATATTAACAATACAAAAGTCTGCATAAGAGTCCAGATGAACCAATGCCAGGAATGATAGTGAGCGAGAGTCCATCATGCTATAAATAAACCATAAATAATCGCCGTAGTGCAGCAGTCGTTACGTGGTCGTGGTCGCGAATCCATTGACGCCTAGTCAATGTTTCGCCCACAAAGGAGCAGGGCGGTGGCTGTGATAATACTGTCTAGGAGTCCGAGTTGGATGGCATCCGGGGTCATGTCGACGGTTACAGTCTGGGTACCAGATCTGGTAACTTTTGCAAGGAATGTTGGTGGCGCTCCGTTCCCCCCTGTATACAACTACGAGAGCGTCAGATACAGGATCGCGTGCGATAGTCGCAGGAGACGGACATACATTTATAGATTTCTCGCGAGGAGCCCATACATAGCGCATACCACGGATATCCATATTTCTGTGACTGAGAGACGATGATTGAGATCAACGATCCAGATGGAAATATGACGCGCGATCTCACCTTTGATCTGGGGAGAGGCGCAACCAGTTCATGACATTTTGTTTGGCTAGAGTCCCCCGTATCTCAACAAAAGGGTGTGCCTGCCACTCTATCAGGGAAATATTCTTTCCTTCCATATTCTTGATCACGGTGTATCCAGGCATGGTATTATCGGTGACAATCTGGTAGTAAACTTGATTTTGTGGACCGACGACGGAGCAATTGAAGATGTTCGGTCTGAACGAAGTGAAGTAATACGTGACGGTGTTCGAAGGAGCGGATGGATATGGTAGTGCACCGAAGACGGAGGGAGGAGGGGAAGAGTTCCACAGAGTACCGGAGGATTGACCCTGGCCAGCCTCAGCCCAGCTTCCGAAAGGGTTCTGATAATACATGGCGAAAAAGTTGAAAGTAGTGTGGGGAGTATGGAAAAATTGAAAGCGAAGATGCTAGACCTGATAAATACTGCCCAAATGCTCAAGAAATCCGAGAAGGAATTAGAGGAGTGGAACTTGTTCTGTCTTGTTCAGCCTTGCGCGGCGGGCTTATATCGCAATCCTTACTCGCAGAGGCTTCTACTATGAAATTCAAATCCATGGGTGTCTCGGTGAAACAGAGGGTTCCACGATCACAGGATTCTCGCTCAGGTTCAATACCCCGATACTCTTCAAACCCAAAATGTGATTTGAAACCACTACGCTTTTGATATTTCCTGTGGGCACAGCCGATTTACTGGCAAGATTGCTTTCGCAGAGCGCGGGAATATCTGTTTCACCCGTACTTTCTTAGGACTTGCCGGGTTAGCAACGAGGTGCCTGCTCAATGGCTGAACTGATTCAGTTGATAAACAATGAAGTATTTCACGAGGCGCAACTCCCGCAGAGAGCCTTTGACCATATGGCCATATGGCATTGGGCGAAGCTGCGGTACAGGTAGCTTTTCGTAATCGCTGTTCGGGTTATCTCAGTTGCCAATAAACATCTTCAATATAGCAGGGCCCCCAATTTCACGTTCTGATTCAACGTTGCAGCGAGAAAACTTAACATAGAAGATTGTGGAGATGGCTACGGTGGCGTCCATGGTGTAATTTCGATGGCGGGTTGTTTGTTGCGCACCACCTATTGAACCAAACATATATCATTGTGAGCCTATCATTTCTTGGCTATGCAAGCGATTACAATGACCCGTCTCCGCATACAATAGTTACGGCCGTTTATTATGAGGTAGTAAAAGCAGCGCCCGTAACTCGGAAAGGCCCCGAACCCAGCCTCGCCATCCTCTAACTTCACGGATCCAAAGTAGACGCCGGGGTAACTGATAGTCTTTTGCTAACTTCGTACATAGCGACGATGCTGTTCTGTAATCCAGCAAGGCTATCCATACTCAAGCAGATGGTTGTGTTCCTCACGATCAGGTAGGGATGCGGAATTGTGATTGTATTACTAAAACATCGATAGAAGAAACAGGACATGTACACAACGCAAACTAGGACTAACCCTCACAGCCTTGTCAAGGCTGCCTCAGATTGCGGCGATCCTTACTACATAGCATATCTAAAGGCGAGTTCAGTATACCATCGTCGGGTAAAACAAGAACTATGACTCACTTCCTCGTCCATTCTCGAGCTGTCGCCTCGTAACGCGCACGATCTGTCTTGTAAAGGTGGGCGATATCAGGAACCAATGGGTCATCAGGATTGGGATCAGTCAGCATTGAGCAAATCGAGAGCAGGACTATCAAAATCGAGGCGATAAGCAAGCAAGGATGTCAATGAAGGCACTCTGAACTGACCTTTCGAGATAGTCAATGCGGGCGACCATTGGTCCCTCAGGATATCCAAACAGATCGAGCCATTTGCGTTGATGTTGGGGTGGTAGATCTTGGTCGTGAAGCTGACCTTGGGAGGCTTGAAGGGGTAATCCGTAGGGAAAGTAATAGAAAGGAAGAAGACACCTCCGGCATAAGGTGAATCACCCTAGGTTGGATGTGTTACTATTGACATAATGTCGCGCAGCAAGGAGACTTACAGGTCCCATTATCGTTGCCTGCCATTGGAACATATTATCCCCAGTGGGACCTGCGCTGCAGGACGAAGGTGGGTCACGACCGAGGTCGATCAATTCCTGTTGCAACAGCAATCTCTGTTAGTTCCGGACCCCTGAGCGCCGAACCGCGCAAGAGCACCACAGGATGGATGCTGTTATGAGATTCAGAACACACCTTGTTAATGCGCTTGAGTGCCATTGCGAAACGGTAAAGGGGAAAGAGGCGAAAACTGTAACATGATTCGGATCGCACGAGATCAATGCGATGAAGCCAGAGTTCAGGAAAGAGATGGCGGGCGATGCGATGCCAGGGCGATAAAGTATGACGAGACAGTTATTAATTGCAAGCCCCAACAGTAGCGGAGTAGATACGCACCTGTTTCTAGCGGAGAGGTAGTAAGGACAGGTAAAGACCTGGTGGTGGTGAAGGGTAAAGCTGAGCACCGGTTATTTGCACTGAGTTTTTGTAAGCTGTGAATGTCACGAGGGATTGATGACTAATCATATTCGAGTCTGAACACAGCCTTCTTTGTGGTTCTTGGATGTTCTTGTCTAGAGGTGTGCCTGATTACAGTCATTCACGTTCGTCCAGCCCTCGTTTGACTTGTGTCTGGATAAGTATTGTCTTCACCAGGAGGTAATGTCACATGAATACGAATATCCTGCCGTTATTATTACCTCGAATGTACTAGGACATTCAACGTGCTGCATCGACGAATAGGCGCCAGGCTGCTGTGCCTCTGCATCAGCGCGCATGCGGATATATCAGGCGAGCGCTATGATGATCACTCCCTTCTGGTAAATAGATGGCTTTTTAGTACGTGAACAGAAGTCCCTGTGGGTCGTAAGCCGCCATGGGGTGAACAGAGGGACGAGGTCTCAAGATCTCAAGGCTCAGGCTGACAGTCGCGGGCTGATCGGCGTGTATGTAAATGTGCCGGTATAAATAACTAACAGTTGTGATCGGTCGAATTAACATAGGTGGGTGTTGGTCGAAGAGCAAGGGGCGGAGAGGGAGCCGGGACGGTTTAAATCAGTAATACGCTACCGGAGATAGAATTCAAACAGTCCGAACGCCTCTCAACAATCAGTAAACAATCAGTAAACAATCAGTATAGGTAATCATCTCCAGACTCCAACGGCACGCTCACACCGACCAATGGTATGGAGTACCATCAATGATGCGGACTCAATGGGTTATAGACTCCGTCGCTGTGGAAGAAGTTCTAGGAACTGGCTCGACACGTTCATAACATTTGTGGATACATGGAACATGAAAGAGGAGAGTCCTGACAAACGGATCAAGTTGTTGAAATGGATGTAGCCAATAATAGGACCCAGTCCCACTCTCCGACGAAAAGGAGTGACATGGGTCCTTGTAGAAAAGTTGAATTCCATCAGCCATTAGGCAATGCGCAGAAGTTACACATACGGTGCGGTGTAGCAAAAAGAAGGGGTGGGAGCGAAGTTACAAATGAAAGGGGAAGGAAGAGTGAGTAAAGATATCGGTCAGACAAGCGGGATGATGCATCGCATGAAACGAGGGGCGGACCAACGACCGTTCCGGATGTGCAAGAGTCTAATGTTCCTGATTCCCAAACACTCGAAGTCCGCAGTCTTTCCACTGCTCAAACATATCTTGACCAGCGCTCGCTGTAGATTCTACAAGGATTCCGCGCGGCCGCAGCACTGGGGATCAAGGGTAGAATAAAGGTATCAGGGATACGCACACCAGGGAACTGGTTCAATTAACGCCACAGAAAGAGGAGCCGGAACAAACAGCAAGTGGGCTAGCCAATGCCGGGAGATCAACACAGGTGATGAGCCTTCTTTGGAGGCTGAATACGTGTATATGACTGAGAAGACAAAGATTCCACGAGTAAGGGTTCATATTGAATACACAGGTATAAATAAGATCGAACAAACGTCACAATGACTCGGATCATCGCACAAAGAGAGACTCAGAAACGCCAGGGGCGCCCTTTTACCTCCCGCTAAAAGCACAGTGCCCTGATGGGCCGCCCATCATAGACTCGATCTCATTCCCCGTCTTCTATCCCCGAAAAAGCCTAGCCCAGGGATTCCACATTCAGAGAACGGATGGTGTGTCATTTGAATTTACTTCAGTCTCAGGTGTAGAGCGGGTGTGTTGCCAATCCTGTCTCAAGGCAGCTCTCCCCTGTGGAATATGTGCAACCGTCTGTATTCCTTATTTGAGGGTCTATTCGTTCTATTCAGTTCGCATCACCACGAGCACCCAGCGGTCCCGACCGGATAGTGGGTTTTGGCCTGTCACCAAGAAATAATCGTGGGGATTATCTCACGGAAATATCTGGTATTCCAGACACTCTCTTATAGCCAGAGCCTGCTATATTCGGAGAGGTCTCCCAGAACTTGGTCATGGTCGGGGACGGCCAGACCCCAAAATGATGAAAGCCTGCCGAGTCAGTACCAGTCTCGCCTCGTATTGCCTTAGTGTATCCAGAAAGCCCGGGCCCTGCTCTTGTGGTGTAACTGGTCTACTTGAACTGGTCCAGAGTCCTTGTGATATTGGATGCGGTCACTCATCCCGCAAACCAGGTTGCTAGAGCAGGCCGAGGGGTATGCGGAACATTTTAGAAGTTATGTTTCATGCAATAGATACACAACGCTTGAAGGTATACCAGTGCACGCGACTGTAATCCGGTTTTCAAAACTCCTGGCGAGAAACCTGGTGAAATTTGAGCGTTTAAACGTTTGAGCCCTGGACTATATATAGGTGTACACGTGATATATGGGAAGGTCAAAGCGCGACATTCACGTTTCACATTGATTCCTCGGCTCGCATGACAGTGACAGTTCGCGCAGCGTGACAGTATTAACCAAACCAGCCATGGGAGCAGTGCAGAGCTCTATTAAAGCTATCGGCGAACATATCCCGGAGCCGAAAGATATGTGCATAGATGTATGCAACATACATAAGCAATTCGTATGGCCACATAAAACCATCATACTAGTGTCGACGAACGCAAACAGTCGACATTTTGATTCAAAGATCGCTGTTAACGACCTGAATGACATGTTCCTCGACATGTGTATCCCCAGTAAGCCCATTGACCAACTGTGCCCCCGTAGTCTCGTTCCTCAAAATGGCCTCGTCTACCATCGCGTGGTCAGGGTGGGGTGGCTTGAAGTTCGCAATTTGGAATTCAATTTGTTCATCGAAGATAGCCCTCTCGGACGCAGCAGCGACGAATCCGAGGAAAGGAGGTGATGGGTTAAGCGGGCGGGTGCAGAACTCAGGGTGGGCTTGCATGCCAACAAAGAAAGGATGATCTAAATGAGAGTTACAAATGCTCAGACAATATACCAACTAAACAGTCAAAAATACAGACGTACCCTGCAACTCAAGAACCTGCATACGCTCACCCTTCTCGTCCTTGCCAACAAACAGTAGACCGCTCTGTTGCAACCTCTCCACCCACTCGGGATTAACTTCATAGCGGTGCCTATGACGCTCCCAGATTTTCTCTGCTCCAGCGTACAGCTTTCTAACATTTGACCATTGCTCGGCACTAGATTCGAAAACCGTGGGTCGTAGTCCCAAACGCATCGTTCCGCCCATGTGAGTCCGAGAAATTTCGGGCATAAAGATAATAACATCGTATTTAGGGTCGGTTTTGATTTTAGGGTCGGTGTTAAACTCTGCAGAAGTCGCTTCTAGGTGATGTATGAGTATGAATCAATCGAGCAAGCATCACAAAAAATTATTAACGAACCTGGTACTCCCAGTACATTGCGGGCCCATTCGACGACCGCAAGCTGGAAACCGAGACAGATACCAAGGAAAGGAATTTTTTGCTCTCGCGCATACTTAGTTGCAAGCATCATACCCTCTGTTCCACGAGAACCGAAGCCTCCTGGCACAAGAATTCCACTGCGATTATATCAATAAACTTACGCGAATTGACGAATAACGACTGACCCGGCACCGACAACTGCACGCCATGCGTCGTGGTATTTTGCGGGATTTTTCTCCTGTGCTCCAGGTTCGAGGTCTGATGACTCTACCCACTATGCTCCAGCGTCAGTATTGGATGAGATAATGCGGTGCAGGGGGCAACGAACGTGAATGATCAGTTTTCGGTGCACCCGGAACGCGGAATGTTCCAATGCTTTTGTGACCGACATATAGGAGTCCTTCAGATCTGTGTACTTCCCGACCAATGCGATCGACACAGTATCGAAGAGTCGTTCCTGACTAAAAGATGATGATGATCAGCACAAATCTTAACGCGATATCTGAAAAGATCTCACCCAGCAGTCAGCTCCCTCCATCGTTTTTCCAGGATTTTGCCTTTCGCGAGCATGGCTTCAGTGATGTTAACCTTGTCGAGATGTAGGCGTTTTTTGAGATATTGGATGATGCCCTGCGAGTGCAGCAAAAGCGGGACGTGGTAGACCGAAGACACGTCGTGAACTCCGAACACCTGTTCAGAGCTGACGTGACAGAACATCGAGATTTTGTCTTTCGTAGCAGGGTTCAAGGGTTGGGGCACGAGAAGTCGACACGCAATCTGAGTATACGATTAAGCTCGGACGCGTCAAAAGAATGGAATAAACGCACCAGATCAGGAAGTAGGCCCAAACCCCTCAGCGAATGTACCGTTGTCTGTGTGGGTTTCGTCTTCTGTTCTCCATGCATATCCGGGACAAGCGAAACGTGGATAAGCGCGAAATTCTCGTATCCCACGCGAAATTGAAACTGTCGCATGGCCTCAACAAAAGGAGCAGATTCAATATCACCAACAGTTCCCCCTAACTGAAAGATCACTTTTAGATGCATCTTGACGGATCATATAATCAGAAAAACATACCTCGACGATGCAGACATCAGGCTCTTCATCAGTATCGTCGACCGGGATCTTTGAGACGCGCTCGATCCAATCTTGGATCCCGTTGGTGACATGCGGGACGATCTAGATCAAAGCAATGAGGCCTTCCTGAGAAAACGCGTTTAACTACGTTCATACTTGAACGGTTTTGCCAAGATATTCGCCTTTTCTCTGTAGGTGCTTAACGTAAGCTTCTGAGTCATACCCACTGAACGGATCCGCGAACCTCTTTTTCAATGACTTCCTTGTAGATTTTCCCGGTTGTGATGTTGTTGTCTCTGGACAGTGTCACATCAAGGTATCGTTCGTAGTTTCCCAAATCTAGATCGACTTCTCCGCCGTCATTAAGGACATAAACCTCGCCTTGACGTCTAACTCAGAATAACTTAATATTGCATGGCGACCGTGGCTCACCATGCTCAGTCGGCCTCATGGTTCCAGCATCAATATTCATGTAGGGGTCAATCTTGATAGCCGTAACCTTAAGGCCAGTAGTTTTCAAAAGAAGGCCAGTGGACGATGCTGGACATCATAGATTGCATTCAACTACTGGAGACAGATAACTAAGTTGTGACAGATCGCACCAATAACACCCTTCCCAATGCCACTCACAACACCTCCGGATACGAGAATATACTTCGTCATGGTCGTGGATTGTAGAGGTAAGGAGATGAGGAGGGGGATGCTGCTCGAGGCAGCAAGACAAGAAATTTGCCGTTCCGCCGATCTTAGTGACTAGGCTGGTGGCAGTGCATTCAAACATGACCAAATTAATAAATAGGGGACCCATCCTCCTAAGCATGTGTGGTGTAGGATTCACTTTTTTGTTGGTGGTATCGCCAAGTGTTCGGGGGCTCTCAAGAGGAGGAAGCAGTCAAAATAATATTTAAAAAATCGCGTGCCTCCGGTCTGAAAACTGCATTTGAAAGGTTCTTCCTGCCTTGGGGTATAGGGGCTCGAGATCAGACCGCGACAGTGGTTTTGGCTCCTACTTTTCGCCAGTGGAAGAACCTGAGGGGCTTGAGGGCTTGAGGGGTGTGACGATACTGTCCTCCCCGAATCATGACTGTCTTTTACGAGAAGCAAAATCAATCTCCGGGATTTACGACCCCAGGCCAGCGTACTTGAAAGGCTGACCTGAACAATGTCTGAACAACGTACAAGGTGGAGACGGAGAGTGCCAAGGACCTTGACTCTAGGGTTGCTCCAGAGTTGCTCAGCGCCAGTATCCATGACAGAGCTTGCTCATGTCAGCTCCGCTTCGAAGAGCGAGCGTCTCTCTGTGCACCCTCATGCCATAGGATGGAACGAAATTTATTCCGAATTACTCATGGTCTGTATGCCAATTCGATATAGAAACCACTATATGTTTAAATAAACATCAGTCCTCCAGTACTCATTGTACCTCCGTACATTCAGGTTCAGGCGTGAATGGAGGCATCACAAAACACGATTCCACATGACCGTGACCTGTTGGCTAATGTCCGCGGTCCGGAGTCCTGGTTTGTCATAGCTTGCATTTTGATGCCCTTCGTAATGTTCGCTAATGTTCGCTAGTGGGCACAATGTGGGCGCCTCCAGGACTTACAGCTGCTCTGACAAGCAAAAGTTGACATAGAAGAACTTCTAACCTGTCTGAAACGCCCACAAGAACTCGCTAATGCTTGGCAACAGAGCAGGGTTAGTAAACATTTTCCAAACATTTCCCGGCTTACTCATTTGGTTTTCGTTTACTCGTTTGGGTCAGCTTTGTGAGAATCCTCAACAAATCCAAGGGCACTCTCGCAAAGGCATCATCATGGTCATGTGCAAGTCATCCCGGAACACCCTATCATAAACATGGCCATCCACATACCGTGCTATATAAATCCTGTCCTGCCGGGTCTCAGCTTTTCTCTACTGGTCCTCTTCTTCGTTCATTGGCATCTTTGACGTCCTCTCCCCGCATACAATTTAAATATCCTCAAGCCACATATCGAAGCATCATGACTACCAGGGACGTTACCGGCCAGGCCGACATCACCAAGATGAAGGTCGAGAAGGATGGATCTTTCAAGCGGTTGGATGCTTCCTTCCGTAATTCTATCGCTCCGGGAACGAAGTTTGAGGCAGCAGCTGGTATGTGCGATGATTGTCACAGCGCCATTCTCTGCTCAATGCTATTCTACGCACAGATCGTTACCACCTCTACGTCTCCCTCGCTTGCCGTATGTCTGACGATCTTTTAACCCGTCATACCCCCCGTAACGTTACCTTCGTCTCTTAGCATGGGCCACCAGGACACTCATCGTACGCAAGCTCAAAGGCCTCGAGGACTTTATTTGTGAGTTCCCCGTCTATTGCATCCCATTGCCCCTTCCCCGTCAATAGATACCATCTACTCTGCTCCGCCCATCGCATCCCGTGACCGCACTTGGGAGGTCCAAGAGCAGAGAAACTAAAAATAGCCGACAATCTCATCTTCCTTTGATGATATGTACTGATGTTAACATATTCGCTTAGCCGTTAGCGTCGTCTCTCCCCGTATGGGTGGGAATGGCTGGCCGTTTGCCAACATCGACCCTTTCCCTGGTGCAGATGCTGATACCGTCAACAACGCGGCCCACGTGAAAGACCTTTACCTCGGCGTCCAGCCTGACTACACCGGGAGGTTCGTTGCATGTTCCAGACCCTCCACACCCCGATCAGATGATTGATTAACCCTGTTCCTCAGGTTCACTGTCCCTGTCCTCTGGGATAAGAAGCACAAGACGATCGTGAACAACGAATCATCAGAGATCATCCGCTTATTCAACACTGCCTTCAACCATCTTCTCCCCGCCGACAAAGCCGCACTCGACTTCTACCCCGAAGAGCTCCGATCGCAAATTGACGAGCTCAACGAATGGATCTACCCCAACATCAACAGTAAGTCATCACACACACTCCCTCCCATCTTTGCAACGCGCTCCCTCACTACTGTACTATGCGTCACTCGAATGTCGCATACCGGAATTCAAGGTTTAAATAACCCATTTATTTCCGAACGTTCCCCATAACATTCCTTGATCTACATGAACCGGTTACTCACATCGGAACCACCCCATCTATAGACGGTGTTTACCGAGCAGGCTTCGCCACCACCCAAGAGGCTTACCTTCCGGCTGTGAATGACGTGTTCAACGCTCTAGACAAAGTCGAGAAGATCCTCGAGGGGAAGGACTACCTCGTCGGCAACAAGCTTACTGAGGCTGATATCCGACTCTGGGTCACTATTGTCAGTACTTTTATTTGTGGTGAGACTGATTCGAATTACTCACTCATCGCTTAGATCCGTTTTGATCCCGTTTACGTTGGTCACTTCAAGTGCAACTTCCGTACGATTCGCGACGGCTACCCCGCCATTGACCTGTGAGTGGTTACCGGCTCGCGGTTGTGTCCGCGTGGAGACCAGATTATTGACGTCATACATTCACAGCTGGCTCCGCAAGCTCTACTGGAACAACGATGCCTTCAAGTCATCCACCAACTTCGACCACATCAAGACCCACTACTACTGGTCTCACGGATCGGTACGTCGATCTCCTACTCGTGTTACAAACCAGGAATAACTTATGCCTTTTATACAGATCAACCCGACCAAGGTTGTCCCCGCTGGACCTCTCCCTGTTATCCGTCCCCTCTGAAATGGCTTGAGCCTCACCCACAATCCAGACAGAATCTAGAACTTTATAGTGTATAACATGTACCCTGGGTTAGTAAATGCAGATATAATCATTATCAGTCGTGAAAGCGGTACGAAGAACAGAGATAGCAGTTGTAACAGTCGTAAATCATGTCCCTGTAGTCAAATATTGTCCGATGTAAACACCTAAAGTCCCAATGGCTTTTCGAGAATTTTTGGCCCTAGAAGAAAAGTGCGGCAGCCATGCCAACCGTAAGCGCGGAAGTCAACGTCACAATCATCTTATTCGTTCCGTGCAACAAACTCTGCGCTCCTGAGACCGAGGTAGTTGCAGCGCTGGCCGAGGCTGGAGTTGAGGTTGAAATCAAGATAGAGGTTGGGGTTATTAGGGTTGAAATTGGGGCGGGGGTTGGGGTTGAAATCGAGGCGGAGACAGAGGCACTGGCGTTACTGATCGCACTTCTGGTCGCAGCTGAGGTCGACGCACCGGTATTTCTAGCAGTACCACTACCGCTCTGGAAGGAGATTCAGTAAAGCAACAACCAGAATTTAAGATTTCATAAGTACCTGAGATTGGGCGCCAGTCTGGGTTGCGCCGGTCGGAGTTGCAGCTGCACCGGACGACGCGCCCGTACTAGTAACAAGCACTAAGCCGTTTCCGATGGTGCTCGTAGTTGTACAAGACGAGCTAGCCGGAATGGGGTGTGCAGGGGGGGTCGCTGGTTGTCCTTGGAAGAATGTCGAGCCGCCGTAGACACCCATTGGCTAGATCAAATGACAATGAGGCAATGAGAACAAACCTGGTTTGGGGAAGAAATGCCACACCTCTCCGCTGTCGGCTGCACAGCTATCGAAACCTGTATCATAATTTCCAGGCATATTCCATGCACATCCCATAACGTCGTAGATATGTTGACACCATGTAGCTGCCATTGGTCCAGGCTTGCAAGCCCTAAAACAGAACTCGGTGTCCGACATGAAATTCTATGACGCGACATTGTCAAAATCCGGTGCTAATCACGGAGTGAGAGACTCGTGCTCACTGTCCACTCTTGAATTTGTTCGAGTTGCCCGAAGGCTGACGAAAATACCAAACCGCCGATCGGGTTACCTGCCCAGGCAATCAGATGATCAAACACGAGGACCAGAGCACTCCACTACTCACCGTTACCATCAGCTCCGTGAGGGTCGAGCTATGAGAGCTTGAGTTCCAGACCAACTGAAGAATAAACTACTCCGTACCTCGCCCTTGAAAATCAAAATCAGTATCAACGTTAAATACAGATATCGCATAACTTACTCCAGCATCACCCTTGGGGACGTTCAACAAGGTCAAATCACCAATGCCTAGAAGTAGCTATTTTAGTTTCTGACACTAGACCTCGCGGCAACGCGGCACCGACCAGTGACCTGAACGAAGTCCGGTGTTTGGACAAAATGAACACCAGTAATTGCGCCATCGGGAATTAAACGAGTACCGGTCCCATTCTAGACCTCGAAGTAAGTGCTGATGCTTATATGAAGGTCAGGCCTCACGTACCTTTATACACCAAGACACTTCCTCGCGCTAGCGACGTCCAGATCAGTGAATAAAAGATGCGTATATGATGCAATAATTATCCTCACTTCGGTGTTTCCAATAACAGAGTCAGGACCAGGATTGGGAGGTGCATAAAGACAGAAATCATCGACAGCGTTGACTATATGCGTCGCTTAGCCCGTGCAATTTATTACTTAGGATGATGAAAGGAGATCTGCTCACGGAACGCATTTTGACACATCGACGTCTGGCTAGATTGCGTACCACATTTATTTGTGCCGGTTTGACCAGACTCAGATTTGTCCGGCGCAGTATTGGGTAGGAGTTGGGAGTAAGCGCACGTAGCAAGGTAGGCGGAGATGAAGATATGTATCAGGTTCTGGATTCGGGGCATGGTAATCACCGTCAAAGAGTCAAGGAAAAGATTAAGAGACGGGTGTGTATGGTAGGATGTTGAGAGGAAAGAAGAAAGGGCGAACACGTTGTCAGACTAGTCAACAGGGAATTTATAACTAACGATGAGAAAGGCGGCCGCTACCCATGACTAGCATTCCTCTCATGTTCTAGGCTAAAAATAGCCGATAAGGTATTTATTGCCCGCATTGATCAGCCGAAGTCGGAACATGTCACCGTGAAACGTCACGTGCTGGGTTCGATGTGCTATAAATAGAACCTTCAATGTGCTCTCAGCGGAGCTTTAGCGGGGAGTGCAAAGCTGCATCCAAAATATCATTATTCCAATCAAAACTGAGAAAACAGATAAACATCTAGCCCTCGTAAGCAGTGCAATCGCGAGAAATTCGTTTATGCGTATGGCCGGCGCCGTTGCACGAAGTTTGAATGAGGTGCGAGGTGGAAGTATCGCACGGGAAAGCCTGTGTCAGTATGCGAAAGTGGAAGTACCCCGTGCCTGGTTCCTCGATCCTCGGAATCGGAAAGTTCAGCTTCTTGGGCCGGATACCCACGAGATTCCTCTTTGCGGTGATCAGCCCCAGTGCCCATCTTTTTTGAGATCTCATAGCAGCTAGTCGGGGCGCTAACGGCAGGTTCGCTTACTTATGATGATTGCCTCTGACGTATTTCTGTTCCTGCAAAGTCTCACGCAGAATCACAGGTTTTCAACATGGCAGTAACATGACAGCGCCGGTGAATTGTTGAGTGCCACACTGTTACAATCTTGGCTATACCACAACACGCCAAGCATGCTTTCTGACGTGTTAGCCGGGGCTACCATGTCCAGCTCTGAGCAAGTTATGGGAGTGGTTGTTTGATTACCAGGTGGGGCGGCTGATCCCATCCAAAATTTCTCTTCGAAAGCCCGAATGGACGCAAGGTTCCACTACAAGAGGCCGGATGGCCATTAGTACCAAGGGGTTTGCCGAGGAAATGTCAGGGGATGAGCACCAGATGGGTTTGATGGAATACAGAGACCATAGGCGGAAGGAGAAGATTCGTTTCAAGATCTGATTCGTACCAGTAGATTTCTGCTCTACAGGTGAGTCGATCTATCTATCCTCTGGAGGCTACTTAAAGCCTCGAGTTCCTTCTCCAGAGAAACCATTCCCCCTTTCCACAATGATCTTAGCAACACTCGACAACCTTTACGCAAACATCAACATCCAGACGGTGGCCTGTGCCATCCCAGTGGCAGTCATCCTCTACCACGTCATTCCTTTCCTCTTAGACCCGCAAGGGATCCGCAAATACCCAGGCCCATTCCTTGCCAAGTTCACCGACTTCTATCTGGCATATATTTCGAAGGGCCAGCACCGTTCAGAAATCCTTCACGATTATCACTTGAAGCACGGTAAGTCAAAAAATCTTCGAGACCACAACAGATATACTGAAATAGACATCCTACCATTTCTACTGTTGATTTTTGATACGCTATGATCAGGTCCCATCATCCGTATTGCCCCCAACCACATCTCAATTGCCGACCCCGACGCACTCAACGCCGTCTATGGCCACGGTAACGGAACCCTCAAGTCCGACTTCTACGATGCCTTCGTGTCGATCCACCGAGGTCTGTTCAACGTCAGGGATCGTCAAGACCACACCCGCAAGCGCAAGATCATCGCCCACATTTTCTCGCAAAAGAGCGTCATCGCATTCGAGCCCAAGATTCAGATGTACGTTGGGACATTCATGAAGCAATGGGACCGCCTATTCGACATGGCCGTCAAGGGACAATCTGGTGACGACGGTGAGGGTGGCTGGGAAGGAAAGAACGGAAGACTTTACCTCGACGTTCTCCCCTGTAAGCATACATCCCTTCTCACCTTCATTCCGCGGTGCTGATGGCGAGGGCACAGGGACAAACTACCTGGCCTTCGATATGATCGGTGATCTTGCCTTCGGTGAGTCTTTCGGCATGCTCGAGAACCTCAAGGATATCGCCCTCGCACCCAAGGACCCAAAGAGCATGATGGAAGACTACGGCAAAGAAGGCAAGAAAGGAGAACTCATCCCTGTTCCTGCCATCAGCATCCTCAACACCCGCGGTGAATTCAACCTTACCATGAGTGCCATCCCACCCCGCTGGCGTCCACTCGTCCGCCTCCTCCCCGGTTTCTCGCAAGGTTCAAAGGCCGTCCAGGATGTTGCCGGTATGGCCATCACCGCTGTCTCGAAACGTTTGGCCACCCCCACGGATCGTGTTGACCTCCTGAGCAAGTTGCAGAGTGGACGTGACAGCGACGGTAACCCCATGAGCAGGGAAGAACTGACGGCCGAAGCTCTTACACTCCTTGTTGCTGGCTCCGATACCACGTCCAAGTAAGTTGCCAGTCCATCACGAAAATAATCGGATGGCGCTAATTGCCGTTTCAAGCTCAACCTGCGCGATCTTCTTCTTCCTGGCTCAGAACCGCCAAGCTCAAGACAAGCTTCACAAGGAACTCGATGAGCAGCTTGGCACCGAAGATGAATTCGTAGCGACCGCGGAACAAATTAAGCGTCTTCCCTACCTCGAGGCGTGCATCAACGAAGGACTCCGCATTCACTCGACTTCCGGCATCGGTCTTCCCCGTATCGTTCCCGAAGGAGGGATGACCTACAAGGGCGAATTCTTCCCAGGAGGAACTATTCTTAGCGTGCCGAGTTATTCGCTTCACCGCGACCCCGCAGTCTGGGGCGAGGACTTTGAGGATTTCCGTCCCGAGCGTTGGTTCGAACGCGACCAGGCTGCCATGAACAAGGCTTTCAACCCGTACTCGCTCGGTCCTCGGTACGTGATCCGCTTTGTATGAGCAAATCATCATCATCTCTGATCTTTGTTTGAAGTGGTTGTGTTGGTCGTAACCTGGCTGCAATGGAAATCCAAATCTTCATCGCGTCCGTCATGCGCCGCTATGATCTCGCTCTTGAGACCCCTGGACAGAAGGTGAGCACGACACACACACTGAATGAATCGAGGTTGATGATGTGTCACAGATGGAGGTCGCCGAAGGATTCTTGAGAAAACCTCTCCAAGTCAGACTCGGCATCAAGCGAAGGGACCTTTAAATAGTGCAGTCTGCGAGAACGAGGGAGCGAAAGTAGATGAGCTGAATTTCAAACAATGTCTGGCATAGAGCATACCTACCTACCAATCATTACATTAGATTACAACGTGTTTAAGTATATAGATGTTAGAATGCAGAGATAGACCCATTAGGGGACACCTTGAAAAGGGAACGCAGGGGAAAGGCAGGGACGAGATGATGGGATAAATGAGAGTCAGTGATCAGGTGTTCTGTAAATGATGAACCCCTCCTGGAAGGAAATTGACATCCCATGTATCTGCCTCCGTACCTCCACCACTGCCCATGTCTCCACAGTCCTCCCCAACAACTTCAACTTCTTTCCAACCAACTCACACCAGTAATGCCCACTCGAACTCCTCAGATGGAAATGACACGTCCCCTATTGGCTCGCCGCCGCTTATCCTGGCGTTCCTCGCAATAGGCATATTCGCCGCAGCTATGATTGCGGTGTTTGGTTGGAGACGGGTGCACTTTGGGAGCTTTCAATTTGAAGGAGCCCGAGGCAATGGGAGGAGGTTCGGCAGCACCAGCACATCGGACTCTAGTGCTGAAGGTTCAAAGCTGGGCAAAAAACCCGTATTGTGGGATGTGTGGGTGGATCGGGGTACGAAAGTCGACAGCGTGGAATATGGGTTCTGGGATAATGTCATGGTGTGTCTATCTCTCTGACCTTTAGTTTATCCGGTTTGTGCGGCCCCTCGCTTGCATTATATATTTTTCTGCTTGATGCTCGGGTTTAGGCTTGAGCTTCTTTCTTGAGTCTATCTTGTTTTGGTTCAACAAGTACCGACGTTCTTCCTCCCGTGCAGCCTCTTGCGGTTTTACCAGCACCGCGCACTGCCTCGAACCTCGCTTTGACCGCGGACCAGAGTCCGCCCTCTGCATCATCAGAAACCACATCACTACCTTCAATCAATACCCAAGGTCCAATACCCACTTCGAGGGCACGGCAGCGCTTTGATGACCTTACCCCCTTATCCCTCTTCCGTCGAAATAACCGATCGAATACCACCACAGACGTTCCACTAGCTCAACACTGCGGAGGGGAACGCAGAGATAAGGAGGACACGAATGGCCAAAATATAGCGCTGGTGTCTGTTATCATCGAAATGCCATCCCTTACATCTTCTCGCCAACGGCATAATCGCCATCACTCATCCTCACATGCACGGTCCCACAGCCCCTACTCTTCTCTTTCGAAATCCGAGACCCTCATCGGCGGTCATGACCAGCTCAGAGAAAATATTCTTGATGGAGGGGAAGGAACGCAATTCCAATATTGTGTTGGTGTCCATACATGTCCTTGGCCCATATCTACAACCTCAACGACTAATGTTGATGAACCCCCGATACGAATACCGCAGACAAGCGCAAAGTGCTGACATGATCTATCCTTCATAAACATGGTTTTCTTTTTTTATGTATATGCCCATACATTTTGCTCGCTACATCGTTGATGGCGTTCACACCTTCGTATTTTCATATCGGTTCTGCTTGTATTGGTTGTAATCTTTGTATCTGTGTGTATACCAGTCAACTTATATAGGGCAATTATCCGGTTTAGTCATTACACATGGTACGTAGCGATAAGCACCTCCCGATATCACCTAACAGAGAATAAGCGCGTTATCACATCGCTGATAGACAGTGAGCTCTATGACTACGGAACCGAGTATCAAGAGCAACCTTTCTGGCACCGTTCCGTGATACTTTTGAGGGCGCGCAGCGCCCATATTCTAAAGCCCATAATCAAGAGTCGAATCACTTTACCTTTCTCCTGCGCGCACTCACCCGTGATTTTAATTAATTCTCAAGGTCATTCTATGTATAATGCCTATCAGTTACTAACCGGAACCGGTGACCTTGACAATAAACCACGCAGAGCGGAAGGTGTCCGGCAGAGTCACCAGACATGCCAATGTACACGGTGTCCACCCCTCCATGTGGCTTCTCTATTTTAAGCTCGAATTACTGCTTGATCGGATACCCCACATCAGCCGGACTCATCAGAAGACACACCATCACAACCTGGGCGAACAGGATGTCTAAAATACACAACTGCCACCAGCGCCAAATATGCATCTGTCAAAGGATACAGAGCCACAAGCCAAGCCCATGCATCTTTGAGCATTATGATCTCGGCTGATCCGAGTAGGAACAGGAGAATCTCTTATTCGGCAGCGCTCACCACCTTACTATTCTAGTACCAAGGCCATATTAGCACGTTTGTAACGTGTATAGGGTGCGCGGGAGAACATTTCAAGCTCGGTAGTACTTAGGGGCTCAACGCTGTGATCAGGGCGTAACATACAAATGGGATATATTCATCATCATAAAGTCATATATGCAAGTAAATGAAGATGTACGAAACACTCGAAACAGGGCACGTAACTAGGTATGGCTACATGAGAGGGTAGGACTGAAACGGAATGTATGATACAACATAACCAAACAGACATTATACGAGACACGGGAAGCATGACGAGCGAGACGACTCTATGTATCTGGGAATTGAGAGCCACTACATATGCCAAACTGATGATGATGATGATGATGATGATTAGAGACAACGAATCAAAAGACAGAAAAATGGAAAGAAACTGAGAGGGGTGTTTAGGGGAGATAGAGGCACGACTGTGCCGAGACGTGATACAAAAAAGAGACGAGAGAGACTTGGATAGAGGCACAAAGAAATACACAGGGATTATGAAAACAACACTACTCGGGTTGTCGCCCCCAGTAAACGAAGGGGGCACAGACAAACAACACCGCAACCCGTTCAACATTCCGTGTGAACAGGATATACAGTCCAGAGTAGAATAAATACAGATAAAGAGAGAGGTAGATTAAAAAAACAGGGAGCAGGGAGGGAGAGGGAATAGAAACCAAAATGAGACTGAAGCAAAAAAAATCAAGAGCAAACCAAAAAAGCAGAAACAGCAAGCACAGCCGCATACGCATGGCCGCTCCACCCTTAACACCATAAAATCAGACAGCAATGGAAGATGAACACCCAACAAGACGTCAGGTAAACAGCCACGGCAAAAAATTTATGGCCAACGACCAACCGAGCCCAGATCGCCGCACCGTGGGGAAGAAGGATAGGGGGTATTGACAAGCGGGGAGTGAGCGGCCGGAGAGCCAGCAAGTGGTGATCATAATCGAAATGATTGACAGCGAGCCAAAGTAGGCAGAACGACATAGGGGGCAACGCGTGTGGGATCACGGCACTGGGGGGGAGATGACGTCATGCACCGCATCCCCCTGTCCAGACTGGTTTACATACCAACGTCTGGGAGTGTAGTGCATTTCGCATGCGATACGGCTCTATTGCGCAAGCGGCAGAGCCCCCTAGTATTTCCAAACATGGAAACCGGAAACCAAGAACCAGAAACAGGAAGGCCGGAGTGGGAGACCAGATCTAAGCACAAACGCAGAAAGCCGAACTCCGAAAAACCGAGAAAAAAGCTCATGAATCGTGTCCCCCAAGAAGAGGGAAAGGACCCAAGAACGGGGAGCAGTGACCGAGAACCGTAACCAGGACCAGAACCAATACGAGACGTGAAACCGATACCGATACCAATACCAAACCAATACCACCGATAAACCAAAACCAGAACTCGACGCATACAACAAAGACCTGCCCTGCCGTCTAAGCCGGTCTCCTCAAGCTCAGAATAACGGTCATATCCTTCTCAGGGTCGACATCCATCCCAGCAAACAACGTATGCATCAACAACATATCCACCCTTTTCATACCCTCCCCTTCACCTCCGTCACCAGCACTAGACGTAGACACAGCCGACTCGGGAGACGTAAAGTTGACCGCAAACGTAGGTGACATTGGTGAGCCCAACCCAAGTAGGGACTCATTCCCATGAAACTGGGGTCGAGTAGGACTAGAAGCAGACATCCTACGACGTTTGTCATACGCATCCTCGATCAGCGCACGTTGTCTAGGTTGACGCGTGCTAAGCTCGACAAGTGATACGGATTCAGTGTGAAGGTGATCATATATCGCCTGGAGTAGATCTGCGATTGTGATACCAACTTCCCGGGATGAGCTCGTCCCCGCCACCGCCGTAGTGGCCGTGGTGGGAGATGCGAGTGGGGAATTGAATGAAACGGGAGAAAGACCGGGCGTGGAGGAAGGTGTGACAACCGGAAGAGGGACAGTGGACATCGTGGGTCTATGGGGAGGTCCGGCTATAGTAAGTTGAGCTGTACCTCCTTGTGGGGAAGCAGATGAAGACCGAGCGTGGCCATGTTCGCGCCTGTGCACGTCGGCGGGCGGGTACACGGGAACCGTGTTCCTCATTCCTGCCCCGGTACCACCAGCACCGCCAACAGCCTGCGTCAAAGCCGAAGCGTAAACGACCAGAGTCCAATGCTCCGGGTATCCACACGTAACATTCAGAAATGCGACCGGAGGATCCGTGGCATACGCGTTCAACAACTCTGGGGAAAGACGCGCGGTGGGCGTGTCGAGTTTGAAAGCATCCTGAGCAGAGGTAAGGGGGTTTTCACGGAGGTCCCAGATGATGGAAGAATGTATTTTCTCCACGGTGGGGCGTTGAGTTGTTTGAAGGTAGGGATGGAGTTTGAAGGCCGGGGGACGCTGTTGGTTGTGCTGATTGCGTTGGGGGGAACGGGATGTGGGGGATGAGGGAGAGGAAGAGTTACGTGAGGGAGAAATGGACAGACGTCCAGGACGGAAGGGCGGGGGGGAAGGCATTGCTGTACGCGTTGAGGTAGAGGTATAAACAAGAAAGGAGGACTATCAAACACAATCCGCGGCGATGTCGTAGAGCGAGATAAGATAGCCAAGAAAAGACAGAACAGAACAACTGCTTCACGAAGGGGTGTCGGATAGCTATTGCAAGAGGACCAGTGTAGTGGGCATGGATATAGTAAGGGCTATACTATCTGTTAGGGAAGGTGGGAAGGAACAAAGTGGGGATGATGAAGAAGGGGGAGCAGAGCCCACTTTATATATGCGTCGGGCTGTACGCAGTAGGGCGCCTAAATTTGATGTATTGGCATTCTTCCAGGTTGACGGCACGAGGCTACGAAGGAAAAGAGACAGGCCACGTTTCCTTTCGGAATACCCCTGCGCGTCTCTGTTGTTCCTATTGTGTGCAGGTATTTTAGTTTTGCAAGCCAAGCTCAGAATTTGTCAGGCCATGTCATCCCATTGATTCGGGAAACAGGAGGCAGTAAGAGTAAGCAAGGTAACCCAGGCGAGACCGGAAGCAGGATTTGCGGTTCGGCGGATTGGATTGGATGGGGACTTTTGCTTTCGGACGACAATACAACGGGATCTGGATTGCGGGGTGTGGAGTACGAAACGAAAGCATCGGAGAAAAAGACATGAGAGGATGGAGATGTAAACGGAGGCCAGAAACGGACATGTATATGGATATGGAAAGCTCGTCGGACTCGGGGAAAGCAGCAGCGGGTGAGGGCTATTGAAGCACCGCCTAGCGAGTGATAGGGGGTATACAGTGTAAACTTTGTCATCCCAACCAAGGTACATTCACAGCACGTGCAGGCTGAAATTGACGGGATATGCGTAGTGCCAGAATGCGATGGAACAATGGTCAGTTGTGGACTGAATGGGTAGATGGAATGATTGGGTTGGCCGTTGGGAAGGCGACGAATGGCAGGTATTGCACGGGAGGGGCGCGGTGCAGTACGGCCCTACACCGCTTTGAGCTCCAGATGAGCTCAGGTCAAAGGGCTTTCGGGCGCTCAGTAAAGGGAACGTTCGAGAAGCTGGAGAGCAGGTCCTGGGGATGTCGGATGTGTGGGTCTGTTGGTGTGTATGTATGACAGGCAATGATTCACAGCGAATCATGATGACAGGTAGAATTTGACTGCGCAGTGATACATTAGGAAGATACGTCTTCATATATCAGAAGAGGCACCAAGTAAGCACAACAATCGTTCTGGGATTCAGCGTCGGAGATGGTTGTGTTTTGAGGGAGTACGCACAATGTTGATGCTTTGATGGCGGGTCATCAGATCGTCGGCTGACTCCTGATGCTACCGGGGAGGCTGTGGCCCTACCCAGGACAGTGTTTCAACCACAATTCTTGCAAGGGCTCAGGGTAAACAATATGCGACTTGTTACATCGCCATCAGGAGACTCACCATGGCTCACCAGAGAAGAAACTTCGCGTTGCTGAGCCCGTTGGGACGTCGGCAGATGCGTCAATGGGTCAGGGATCACCGGCAGGTTACCACTTTCGGAAGACCCGGACCAGGCTGCTCCGGGACCTCGAATGATGCGCTCACCCAGGCTCAGCCTCACCGTAAACAGACACAGGCTGTGTTATGGCGTCCTCCCACCCACACCTTTTCCATCAACACCGACACAATGTCAATGACGAGCACAATTCCGGATATCCCCACCAACATCGCCGACGACACAAAGCCAAACTTCCCGTCATTCCCGATCTGCGCTTCGAGTACAGCTATCTGCGGAGCGTCAGTCCATATGTCCAAGTCGAGCGTCTGCATCATTCCGCGCAACGTCAACCAAGCGCAGATGATCTGTTGGAGGATTATGAAAAGGTCGACGTTCACTCCGAAGAAGACGTCAGCATAGAAGAGACAGCGAGTATTCCAAAGGAAGTAGTGCATGTGCAGTGGAAAAAGGTTCTTTGGATAACGACACGCGACCAAGTCATCAGCCCTATGCTGCAAGGTGCCCTTTGGTATGTCCAATGTCCCTTTGTCCCTTTGTCCCTTTGATATATTTCTGGCTGATCGCCCGTATAACAGGGCAATTGCAAGTTATTTCCTGACACCCTATTCAGCACAACTGGGTTCGAAGTTAGGCCAACTCGTACGTGCGAGGCCACCATCGAAAGAGGGCCCTGGTGCAGGTTGGTTGCGGAAATGGGTCAAGAGTCTGGGGCTGACGGCGAAATCTGGCTCAGAGGAGAAGCAGTAGAAGTCGAGCGAGGATTCGCTACTTTTGTCTGGTAAATTCGACTCATAGGCAACGGACATGACGCATCGGAAGCTTATACGATTGAGTTAATCGATTACCGTCACGTATAGGATAATAATCTACCATGCGGACGCTGAAAATACAATTCCCCAAGCGCGTGAACAAGTCAACTCAATACAGTCAACGTTCAACATCAAACATCAATGAGAGTCCTTAGCATGAATATGTAATGACTATTTAGAGAAGGTGGCTATCAGCGATGCTATTTAAAACACCAAAATGTTTGATGTATTCCATCCGTCAAGTAAAGATCCCCGCGTGGCCTACAAACGGTGCCGAAGAGTACCCCCACTCCTATACCATGTTCCCTCTGGAGGCCGCAGACCCCCAGCCCTACCTGGGGATTATGAAATCCCCCCTTTGAGTCCGGCAAAGGATTAGCGAAACTCGTGTTCTGGAATCCTCATCTCAGGCTCATGAGGAAAAAAATCGGCCGCGCGAAGGATCCAGTTTGTCGGGATGATTAGACTCACATCCCCAAGGCCCCGAGGGTTCATCGACATCTGAAGCCAGGCGAGAACGAAAATCTACCGATTCATGGGGATGTTGCTGAACTCCATGCTTATATACTGCTGGAAACGCCTTCGAGAATAACACCCCCAGGGGGGGAGGGGATTTTTCATTCCCGTGCCGGAGCGCAGGAATAGCCCTGCAGCCCTCATTTCAACCAAGATCATAATTTATAGCCCCTACCCAGCTCGTATCCTGGCCTGGGAGTGTGCTAGGGTAGTGCTTGTATCCTTGGCATCCTATGGCTTCCCCTGCAATACCTCAACTGGACGCTCATAGGGCATTGCCTGTTACGTGTTAAGCTCACCGGATTCCAAGTTCATGGCAGGCCGGTATGTATGACGATTGAAGCTCGGTCACTACTATTTCGCTGACCTCTGAGGATTATGATATCCACTCCAATAGGTCAACCATGTATGCGTCGACGTGGCATTTTGCCACGCATAAAAGGCCCAAAACCCTGTTCGGCAGGTGGACCCGAAGTTCACTCGCCAATCTTATGCACTACGACTAGTTGTTCATTTTTGGGGCTACACTATGGGGAGGAAAATCCCGGAAGATGGCACGGGTTTCATCACACGGATAGAAGGTGCTGTCCGAGGAACTGAGATGATCTTTAGATGGAACCTATGCTGCTCACGGAAGGTCAAGAATCTGAGGTTATCATAAAATAACTGTGGCTAATCCGCCCACCAGACCGGTTGGTGATTTCGAAGGCAGCGTCACAGACTGACTTGAACCTGACATTGTGGACAATAGACACATCAAATTTGGGACTTCGAATCCGGTATATTTGGGTAGTCATGTGCATGCCCAGACTTCGAAGGCCATGTATGGTATATACTGTGATGCGCCACAACTCGAGCCAGCTCATCTGTCGTCTCAAAAAGGACCCCAGATTATCCCTGTGTCCTCCATCCAGAATTGGTTAAACTCTGCCTTCTCACAGCCAATCACACAGGGTTTTCAATCAGTGAGCAGGATGGTAATACTGTTGAATTCTTATCCTTCAATGTCATCAAAATAGAGTCAGCATTTGCCAAGTCATCAAGGCCAGAGCCCCGCAAAAAGTGAATACTTGATACTCTTGTGCGACTGGACAACCAACTCTGGCCAACCCCATCCTGCTTTATCAGCTTCGGTCAGCATGATCATTGCAGCTCATCATGCCGATCAACTTCTATTTTTTTGAACCATACAATAGTCCCATTAGTTAAACAGGGTATTGTGAGGGTACCAACCTCGACCTGGTTCAGCTCTGCCCCCTCGGTCATGCTGGTCTTCTGATCGAGATAGGGGTTGCAGATCATCTACATTTCGCCCTTTCCCTTCAAGCTTGCCATGCATTATTGGCCCGTTCTGCCTTGGAGAGACTGTTTATACAGTGCCATGAAATGTTTGGTGCGCCACTTGCCGGCGGTGGATGTCACCTCGTAGTAAAAGAGCTCCACAGCATGCGGGTGTAGTGTGGTGTTTCTTCGACATAAGGTCTCCCTGAGGCACTAGCCCAGGCCACATCTATCTTTGGGTGGGGAATCAAATCCCCTCCATGAGCGCCGTTTCGTGGGCGGCCTCCATACGGCTTGGTCTCGGCCCTCCTTTCGGAATTGACCTCAGCAGGGAATTGGAAACGACCTACATTATAATCCGCCACCCTGAGAGTCTCAGAGGTTGATTAAGGTGGGCTGGGGAGTCGTGAAGGTGTTGGGAGGTTGAGGCACTGTCAGCAATTCCAGTAAAATACATGGGCCTTGATGTAGGAGTAGTGTTGTAGAAGCGACCAACGGCAATAGACATCAGAGGAGGGGAATAATGAGAGGTGACTGGTAGAACATGCCGCCCTAGACCCATTAGCGCCCGTGGGATGACACGGGGAGAATGGATCAAATCAGAGTAGCAGAACCCTTCCCTTACCTCGCAAAGCCGAGGATAGGTCATATCAGAGCCGAGCGGCGCACAAAAGTCGAGCTCCAATCGAGTCTCAATGGTTCCCTGAACCACTATCCCCATCCCCAGCCTGAAGTCAACAATCAAGAATCTCGCGGTCCGCGGCCCCAGCCACGAGAGCTGGAGAGGCCAAACGCACCCTCCACCGCATAAGGCGATGTGCAAGTACTATAACTTTCATTTTATCAGAATGGCCACATGCGCCACACATGTATCGATGTTGTTTAGGGTCCCTGGGTGAGGGTAACAGCGTGATTTTGAGGCTCATCAACGTTCTCTTCATCCGCGTATCCAATAATGTTCAGTTCATGCATTCTTCAGTTAGCGGCCAGATAGTGCTCGTTGCTGCCAGCAAGATGTGGCCAGGGCCTAACACATTGCGATGCATATATAGGTGCATGCTTTTGGTCCTTGGCGATATAAAATATTTTAATCTTGATGTAGGGGTACCTGGCTTGGGAGAAGGGGGGG